>CANYLF012043475.1:0-12373 GCA_948193215.1 Bocquillonia castaneifolia
TTCATTTAATAATGATGGGGGGTGGAAAGGGTTGGTGGAGGTTGTCAATTAATCTTCAAAGCTCCTTAGTGATCCACACATACCATCAATGGAAACTTGAATCCCACCTAAGCAATCAAACCCAAATGAAACAATTATCATACAATTGAAGTGCATCTTCATATATACTTGAAAGGATGAATGCAACTTTAGATTCTCAATGATCACCACACAATGCCTCAACGATCACCACACAATGCCTCAGTGATCACCACAAAGTTAATCTTCATAAGTTTTGCATTTAACCATAACTCAACATTGAAAGAAAATAAAATTGCAAGAAAGTAAAGTAGATAACTAAAATGTTATGTACAAAGGATCTAGAGTTCTTAAGGTGCTTCCCAAGAGTGTTGTTTTAGGTTTCACAACTTGACCCTTACTTCACATTGTGTCATTAAGGATACAACTTGACATGTACGAGAGTTCAGGGAGGTCCATAGAAGACCCTTCGGAACTCTCTTGGTTGTTCTAGAAGCATGACCATTGATGATGCCATATATGCCATGAAAGAGTCTAAACATCTAGAGAGCTCATCAATTTTCAAAGATAAAATTTAACAAGCAACATTATCAAAGTCATGCTCATCCATGCTCATGCCAACTTAGCAAACACAATCAAAGAAAAAAATAAACACAAAAAAACAAACATAAAAAATCTAGATTAATCATTCAAATTTGTTGGCTTTAGTGGCATCAATCCATCTTATTTTGAGTTTAACAACCCTTTATCTTTGTCTAACAAAGTTCTTAAGTGTGTAGGTTTTCAACCAAGCTAGTTTTGAATGACTCCTGCAAACCGTGCCCATGACAAAGGGATCCGCGCCCACTGTAAAATATCACGCCCACAATGAGGAGATCACCCCCGCGACCAGCGACATAGTTCACCCGCGAAAAGGAAATCGCGCCCAGGCTTTTTGGTGAGAACTTAGAAGGTTTCTGTACATATAGATTCGCTCCTGTGACATACTAAGTCGCATTCGCGATTTGACAAACAGAGAGCCCCCTTTTTAAAGGTTCAAAGTCGCGCCCGTGATGGACTAAATCGCCCTGGCGATTTGATCAGGCAGAAGTCACTCATCAAAGGGAATCAAGCCGCTCCTTAAGGCAATCTAGCCGCTCTTTTAAAAAGCATTCTCTGCCCGGTGATTTTGCACCCGCACTTAGAGAATCGCTCCTACGAATTGATCAAACAGAGAGCCGCTCTCAAAGGCATCCCCTGTACAGTGATTTCACGCCCGCGGTTAGAGATGTCACCCCCGCAACATTCAATGAAGTCCCTGAAAAACTAGCCATTAAATAGATCGCGCCCGTAACTGATGGAACTGCGCCCGCGACCTGACAGTTTTCAGTACTTTTATTGAAAAAGCAACTAGCCATTAGAGACACACTTGGGGTTATTTCTAACAGCTAGTTTTGGGTACTAACAGCTAGTTTTGGGTATTTTGGCTATAAATACCCATCATAAATGTTCTTCTAGTAAGACCATTAATTCATTGATAGCCAAACTCTTGTAACCTTATTTCTCAATCTTTTGTAATTATTTGTTTGGTTATGGGTAGCTAGAACTCTAGAGCATTTATTGCTTGGATTGAGTGAATTAGTTATCCATGTAATAGTGTCAATTCTTTGTGAGTTGGGAAACACTAGGGTTAGGTTTGGAGAGAGCCTTAGAATTCTCTTTGTAAAGGTTTGGTGTTAGCCTCTTGGAAACACTAGGGTTTGTGAGTTAGCCTTGGGTAAAACTCATTGTAAAGATTTGGTGTTAGCCTCTTGGAAACACTAGGGTTTGTGAGTTAGCCTTGGGTAAAACTCATTGTAAAGGTTGGAGATAACCTTATAAATCTCCTTGTTATCCTTGGTGGATAGTGGAACCCTAAATTGTGTCTTTGGGAGAGTGGATGTAGGACAAGTTGGGTCCGAACCACTATAAATCTTTTGTGTTCTTCTTTTCTTCCATAATCCATTCTTGTATCATTTTTTAATTTCTAATTCCGCACCAATTCACCCCCCCTCTTGATTTCTATACATGTAAAATGTAGGATTTGTTTTGTTTTATCGCTTTGATATAATTGCCATAGAAGAAATGAAGGTTAGAATAAT
This sequence comes from Bocquillonia castaneifolia, assembly GCA_948193215.1. Lineage (NCBI taxonomy): Eukaryota > Viridiplantae > Streptophyta > Magnoliopsida > Malpighiales > Euphorbiaceae > Bocquillonia > Bocquillonia castaneifolia. The sequence goes on from CANYLF012043475.1 coordinate 2,139, forward strand.
TCTAGAAGTGGTTAGTAAGAATCATGTCCTAAGAATGTAGTAGTCCGATCACCGAATCTCTAGGGTCAATGTGTCTTTGCATTCTTAGGGGAATCGAGACGTACACCGTGTAAGATATTCGTGATGCCGGTTCAGGTGGCGACTCACTATTAGCTCCCTCATGCTAAACGCACAGTGCCGTAGTTGTCAGTTAGGCTGGGACTACTGAGGAAACCCCTCTTTGTCTACACATATAATAAACTATTTTTTCATTTCGGTTTGGTTTGGTGTTCACGATGCGGTTTGTTTTTGCTCACCCCTATTTTGAACTCACTATATTAAAAACCCCTTCATGTACTTTTTAAACATTATTCAATAATTTAAAGAATTAATTTTCTTAAAAAAATAATTTGATAAGGGTGGATCTGAAACTTGAGATTTTAGTCTTTGACTTTCACCCTTGTCCATATGGGTAGTGTCAATCCACCTATGGTAAATTGGTATTTAAAGGATTAATTTATCAAAATTAAAGTACAATTCAGTCTACAAATTTTACATATTTTCAAATTCATTCAAAATATTTGTTAATTTTTTTATATCATTTAATTATGTTAGTGCAATAATATGCTTTAAATCAGTTCACGATTATTTTGAATTTATTTTCAACAAAATCTTGGATAAATTTAATATATGTGTACCCCGGCTAACTTATATATGGATATGGACTAACTTTGTAAGACTTGTTTCCTTCAGAGCAAAGAAAGAATAACCAACATATTGAAAAAATTAGTAAAAGAGACGCACATCAGATGAGAAGCATCGAGAAGACTTCCTAAATACAGCCTTAAATCATATGGACAAAGAGAAGTTCCTAACCGAAGATTTCATAGCCAACTTTTTGTTTGCCCTTCTCTTCGCGTTTTTAATCTAATTAAATTCACTGTAGATAATTAGATATATGCATATAATCTAGATAGGATCTAATTTAATTTAATTTTATTATAATATAATATAGATATAAAGTATGGTAACTTTATTATGAAACACATGCTTTTATATACTTTCCTGTTCCACATTTCTTGCTTGATTTGACTCAATCTTTCTGTCCCAAATCAATTGCTAAGTTTCAATATTTATCACTTAATTTTTCTTATACGCCCTTATTAATGATAGTTGTGAAAATTCTAATGTTTCTTTTCTTATTCCAAGTAGAGGGTAAAAATGAAAAAAAATATAAGACATTAATTACTTCTCTTAGTCTTTGAGAAATGATCAAATCAAGAAATATGGGACGGAGAGAGTATTAATCAATGACAAAATATTTTTTTTATCTAATTTAAACTAATAATATTTTGTTTTACCTAATTTAAACTAATTATATTATTTTTAATTAAATTAATTTCATTGGAGATGCGCATATATTTAACAGTGTTGTCAAACTTGACCCGGTCCGATCGGTTGAATCGGAAAAAACGGGAACATGCCTCTTAACCGGATTGGGTGACTTCAAAACCTGTATTTTAATTGACTTATTAAAAACCCGGTCAAAACCTATAAATCCGGCTAAAAACCCATAAAATCCGGTCTGAATTTATTAAATTTAATGGGTTTGATTTTTTTAATTTTAACTTATCTACTGAATCTAATACCTATTTTTATTTTAAGATATTTTGACATTTGTTCGAACTATTGATTCAAAATTGAATTTTAATATTTTAATCACTTTTTGTAAAAAAATTGAGATATTATTTTATTTTATTGTTTTTATTTTTATTTATTTTTAAATATGTTGATATTAATATTTTATCTAAACCATTGATTCAATATTAATTTTTAATATTATATTTTATGTGACACATGATGTTGTTTTCATTATATTTTATCGTATATACTAATATTTTTTTATATAAAAATGGATAAAAACAGTAAATATATATTAATTTTTTAACACCGGTCTAACCTCGGTTCAATCCTGATTGAACATTTAACCTTTGACCCTCTACCTCTACCTCTACCGGTTCGATGATCGGGTCGGGTTTAACAGTACCCATGATATTTAATCTAACATAATAAAACTTAAACTTGACGTGTTTGTATAATTAGGGTGTAAACAAGTTGGACTAATTATAAGCTACTTGAAATTAATTCAAAAATAACTCTAATTAAACTTGAGCAATTTGAGTATAGTCCTAAGCTGATCTCAAGCATTAAATACAAATACTAGTAAACTCACGAGACTAAACAATTCATTTATTAAACTAAAGCCTTATTAGAGTTGAGTTTGATCTCAATTTTTTTTAAAAAAAATCAATTTTTTTTTTGTAATTTAATTAAATTTAAGTATAATCGAATAGTTTGAGTGTTAATTAAGTTAGAGCTCGAGTTCGGAAATTTAAACTCATTTAACCTCGAACATAGATAATATATCTGAATTTGAGCTTGGCACTAATCAGATTCAGCTTGATACGTTTACACTCCTAGTTTATAGTGCAATATATTTAATTTTGTTATATTTATTGTCAAATATAAAAGATATAAGTATACCAACTTTATTGAAACTGCATTAAGATTATTATATTTCCAACTTATGACAAATATTTTATCCTATCTAACTTAATTTAATTGTATCATTTTTAATCTAATTAACTTTTACAGATATATGTGTATAATTTAAATAATAAAACTTAAATTTGTTGTATCTATGTATATATAAAACAATATAATATAATTTTATTTTAATTTATTGTAAAAAAATGAAATATTAAAGTGTGATAAAACCATTAAAAAATATTAATATTATACGCATGATAAATTTATGACAAAATACCTTATTTTATAATTTATTATATATTTATCATTTTTAATCTAAATAGTCAATTTAAAAATTAAATCAAATAATAGCTTATCTAATTAATCATATATAGTAGAATTATAACATCTGATCTTTTAATGTAGTTTTTCTAGGTGATCTTTTAACATAGTGCCCGTTTGGTTGAGCGGATGGAGTTAGCGTTTAGCGTTTGAAACTCCATCCACTAGACTTTAGGTGTTTGGTAAACTATTTTAAAATAGCGGAAGGAGATTTCAATCGCTAGCGTTTGTGAAAATATAACTAAACTCTCAAACGCTAAAATTTCTAGCTGTCCGCAGTCCGCTATCCACCAACAGTTAGATTACAACCGCTCAACCAAACAGGCCCGTAGTTTATGAGGATCAATTCTTAATTTTTTATTTAAGGTTGTTATATATTCAATTCATGATAAAATAGTTTATCCAACTTATAGATATTAGATGTTTATTAATTATTTTTTATGAATATGTTTATTAATTATTATCTTATATATTTTACAATTTTATTAAAGATTCATGTATTTCTTATTCATTAGTATAGCCTTAAATAGTGAAAACACTTTCAGTTTTTTTCCCACTTCTTATATATATATATATATATCATATGCAAAATGCAATTAAGACTTATGCTTAATATATGGACTAATTTACATCACGTTAATATATACATTTGCTTCCAATTCCAACTAAATGTACCAAAGATTCAAAATTAATCACAATTACTTATAAAAAAAAATCACAATTGTTTATTTTTTCTCACATCTCGACATGACTCATTATGTGGCCAATTTCCATTTACTGACGCTACATTCATATACCTCATTAGTGCCTATGCTGCAGGTAGTTTTTAAATGATTTCAAATTATAATTTACAACATTAATTGATAAAAGATTCCTTAAAATAAGAGATAATGAAATTTAAATTTCAAATTATATTAAAAATCTAACTAAATAACTATGAAGGGTATAGCGGTCTAAAAATAATCATCATTTTGCAATTTAACTATTATATCCTTAATGTATTAAATAAAATTACTATATTATCCTTATCCGTCCGGACGGATTCCGCCCATGTAGAATTACCCTAAGTTAAAGGAAATATTTTAATATTTAAATTCAGCATGTTTTATATAAAAGAAATTGAAAGTTTAAACTCAGTTCATTTAATTAGAGAAAGAGGACATGCAAACTGGACATTGAATTGCTCACAAGTGGCTCATACCTCTACTTTTTTTTAGACATCAAAATAGATAATTTTAAAATTTTTGGGATAGGGATGAAGCGAGTATAAAATTAGATGAAAATATACACGAAAATAGACCATTTTAGTGAACATTAGAAACCTTTTTCTTTCAATTAATTCCAAATGTAGCCGATTGAAGAAAAAAAGGAGAAAAGAAAAATATTATTAACTAAAAATTTCCAAAACCATGTACATCACACCTAAACTCATGCGGCCGTCTAAATGGAAAAAGAAAAGGAAAAATTATTATTGACCAAAAATTTCCAAAGCCATTACAAGTCATCTCTGGCGCATTATTGAGTATGGACCCTAAAGAAGATAAGAACTGATAATGATTGCGTAACAAAATATTTAAGAAACAGTCCTCGAACTTAATTGCCTTAGTAATCAGTGACTAATCACCCCACCAAGCATGATTAAAGAATGCAAGAGTTTTTTGATTCCTCAATTAGAAGACTAATGGTTATTATTTCTAATACCTACTATAAAAATGACAACATATCTAGTACGAACAGATGAATATTTAAACTAAAAATCCTATTGCTTTTATCATCAAGCGTTTTTCACCATTTGAATTAGGCCTTAAATATGAAAAGAAATTTGACTTTTATAAAAAAAACCGCATTTTTTTTATTAAAAAATAGAAAATTTACATGCTTATATTCTATAATTTTTTTGTCATTCTAAGAGTAAATTCTCAGCATATTTAATTAGTAAAACACTATAGATTAATTCTGTTTTTGGTATATATGAGACTAAAATTTCTATTTTATATTTACTGAATGGTAATTTATCAATACCCATACTTAGTTCACTTCTATCATAATGAACTTTTTATAAAAATTATTTTATTTTATAATCAATTTTAAAATTTTAAATAAATTCTATAAAAAAAACTTATAGAATTTATTTGTAATGAAAAAACTAAGAGAGCACAAAACGTATTTTCTTTTCGTTTTTTTAACTAATTGTTATTTTATTATTAATTTAGACATTGAATTGGACACAACAAAAGAGTTTTGTTCCAAAATTGTTTGAGGAGAATTTCTTATTTAAACCGGATTCAAAATGAATATATTTTCTATAGCAAGTAATCCCACCCATTAAAGAAAGTGAATTATTTATATATATATATATACACACACACACACAAACATATATACGTATGAAAGTCACGTTTCAAAAACTGGACAGGCTAGTCGGCCATATTGAAAAAAATAAAAAATGGTTTATTAATCAGATCTGATTTCATTTAAAAACCGACTTAGCAAAAAACTTCTTCGATCCGGTTTGAATCCAATCAGACCGGTGATAAGAGAGATATCGGATTAAGGATGAATTGTTCAAGACACTCTTTTGTTTTTGATGGAAACTGGACACTTTGTTAAATTAGAATAATGCCACATCAAAGTTTTAATAAATAATGATAGCTAACCCGAAATCACCAAAATGTATTTTTAACATTTAAAAATAAAAAAGGTGAGAAGTTATAAGTGAATGATGATTTATTATTGATCGGGTTTATAAAAAAAATATGAATCCGATCTAGATAAGAGTTTCCCATGACATACAAACAAAAGACAAAAACAAATAAAACACTAGAAAAGTTGAAAGGAAGACTACAAGTTGGAGTCAAGAATTTTACTTATTTAAATGGCAATTAGCCACAAAAATAAAATTATAGCAGAGATCAAGAAACTAAAATGGGAGAGGAAGAAGTGAAGATATTTAGAACATGGTCAAGTCCATTTTCTTTAAGAGTGATTTGGGCACTAAAATTGAAAGGAATTGAGCATGAAACAATATTTGAAGACCTTTCAAACAAAAGCCCTTTACTCCTTCAATACAATCCTGTTTACAAGAAAATTCCTGTGCTTCTCCACAATGGAAAACCCATTTGTGAATCACTCATCATTCTTGAATATATCGACGAGACATGGAAAGATTATCCTTTGCTGCCTCAAGATCCTCTCGAACGTGCCAGGGCCCGATTTTGGGCCAAGTTTGGTGATGAGAAGGTACATATTACTACTTAATTACTTGTCTCTTCCATTTTTGTGGTTCGTGAATTATTGGAGAAGATGATATATATACTATATAGTTTTATTAATCTATAGTCCAAAGCCTTCTAGCTTACAATTTGCTGAAAATTTATTGTTTTCTGTGATATAATTGACAAGAAATTTCTGGAAATTATGTGTTTTGATTTGAGTGAAGTGATTTTTTGATATCTTTCTATGCGTTGACTTGAAGTCAGCCTCATGTGGATAGGATTGTTGTAGTAACCAGGGCGGAACCGGGGTAGGGTGGGTGGCTACCATCCCATGTAGCCCTTATGCACTATTCTTCCCCAGTCAAATCTTTGTTATTATCCGTCCTCTTTTAAGAATTTTCTGGTCCTGCCACTAGTTACTTCTCCGCTCCTCTTCATAAGTTTTTTGGATCTACCACTAGTTACTGACAATACTTACTGGTAGTAACAGTAGCTTGTCTTGGCATGTAGAAAACAAAATATGCCGTGTTCTTACAATTTATTTATTAATAAAAGCTAATATTTTATTTTTAATATCTATCTATATACAGGTCTTACAATCATTATTCTATGATATATTCTTGAAGCGTGGAAAAGAGCAAGAGGAAGGAATAGCTTCAACAATGGAGAATTTGAAGTACTTAGAAGAAGAATTAGGAGGGAAAAAATTCTTTGGAGGAGAGAAAATAGGATTTTTGGATCTTGCATTGGGTTGGCTTGCTTATTACGTGAGTATATTTGAGGAGATACTTGGTTTCAAGATCATTGACCAACAAAAATTCCCACTTTTGTTTGAATGGATACAGCAATTCGCTAGTGCCTCAATAATTGAAGAAAATTGGCCACCTAGAGACAAACTTATTGACAAGTTTGTTGCCACTATACAGTCTAAGCCAGTCTAAGTTTATTATGTTTGATGCTTAATTTAGACATGACTCAAAAGCACTAAATAAGATGGCAATAAGTTTAGTTTACTTTTCAATTCAATGATATGCATGTAAGAGTACTTTTTTTTTCTTCCTTATGTAAGTTGAGAGCAAATAAATAGAATATATATTATGCATATATAATTTCATGATGATTTTTGTTGGTTATTTACATTTTAGTGTTTAGAATTTTATTTATTTGAAGCCATTAGGAACTCAAATTAAATTTCACCTAGAAAAAGCTAAAGAAATTACAGAGTAATGATAATTAGCATGCCCAACTAAGCTTTTGTTGACTTAGATGGGGCCACAATAACCAAAGAAATTTCTTTTATCCTTCAAAGTTTTTTTAAGTTTGTTTGATTCTTCAAAGTTGATATATAGACTAATTTTTATCATTTGCTGTGCTGGAAGTCGGTACCTACAAGACAATTTTTAAGTGCAAATTTTCTAAAAATGCATTGCTTAGATTATAAGCAATGGGAAAGCAAAATGAGTTCAAGTCAACGTCAGATTTGGGACTTTTCAAAAGGAACAAGTTTTCCTATGCAAACACAACATTTTTCTGATTGATAAAAATTCCTGTCATCTTTGGAAATTAAGTATGTGGGTGTTTCCACCTCATGAAACTCTTGGTTCCTCAGAATCCTCCAGTTCCTCTGCCGATCCTGAATCAGAAACTTCTTCTGGTTTTAGGAACACTTCCCTGAATAATCCTGTTGAACATGTTGCCAAGTCTTTTTCTTCTGTTAACAAAGATTATCAGCATCCTGAAATTGCAGAGTTATTGGATGAGCTCATTAACTGGTCTAAATGTTTAGATCCTTGTCTTGCCACCGAATTCGAAAACGAGAAAGTTACTAGTCATAAAGTATTGAAGAAATGGTTACCGAATTTATGTGAAGCTATATTCAATCCACAAAATCCTCTTTTCTTGGCGTGCCCAAATGATCCTACTAAATTTTATCCTAATCCAGGTAAAGCTTTTACCCTTTACTGTACGTTTTACAGGCATGTATTGAGTTTTGTCATTTTTCTTTACTTCTCTTCTTCTACATATACAGAATTGATTGATTGCTTTACTATTGTGTATCCAATTCTTATCTTTATTGGGTTTCCAGGATTGCATCCAGAACCCTTTAACCTTGATTGTATGAGATTCGCTGGTAAGGTGATTGCACTTGCTCTGAGATACAAAATAGAACTAGATGTTGCATTTGATCGCTTGTTTCTTATGCAACTAGTTGGAGAAAATATTTCAGTAGAAGATGTAAAAGATGCAGATCCATCCTTGTATAGTATGTGCAATAATATTTTACATATGAACGATGTAGAATTTGCTGCAAATTATAATGGTGGAAGCATGAACTTCAATTGTAAAGATAAGGAGGCTTATGTTAGTAAGCTAATTCAAAACCAATTTGTGACACCGATTGGTAAACATGTATCTTCTTTCACACAAGGCTTTGACAGTGTTTTTGGCCAGTCAATCCTTCAATTGCTCTCACTTAGCGGGTTAGAGTTTGAAGATCTTAACCAAATGCTAAGAGGAAACAAAATTGCTCAAGGGAACAGAAAGTCTTATAGTCTTAAATACAACGAAAGTGATTCTCGGACATCCCGATTCCAAAAGGTATATATATATGATCCACTGACCCATAATCCATATAAGAATTTTCCGTTTTATGATTAAATGATGATCCATTTTTACTTTTGGGAAGTAAAATTAATGATATTTAACTGCTTGCTTAGCAGATCACCAGAAGGAGACCTTGCATCAATCATTGGCAAAAGGGTCAGCTTCTGGGACATGGATCATATGGACCAGTATATGAAGGATTTGCAGCTGAGGGATTTTTTTTTGCAGTTAATGAAATTGAGCTTTCAAATAGCGAAAGCCTCCTAAAAAATGTTCGAATAGAGATTGCTTTACTAAGTCAGCTGAATCATGAGAATATCGTCCAATATTACGGTACACAAACGACCGAGTCAAGTCTCTATATTTTCATGGAGCTTGTAAGTAGAGGCACACTTGAAAACCTCTACAAGAAGTACCCACTTCAAGATTCCCAAGTTTCAGGTTTCACAAGGCAAATTTTGCAGGGTTTGGTGTATCTCCACGAGGAAATTGTTATTCACATGGATATTAGATGCCAAAATATTTTAGTAGATGTTAATGGGTACGTAAAACTTGCAGGCTCTGCATTGGCCAAGGTGATTGGATCAAGAACCAAGTCATTTCAAGGGACTCCAAGTCTCTGGTGGATGGCTCCAGAGATTGTCAATTCATCGAAAGAAAATGGGGTTCAAGCTGATATATGGAGTCTTGGTTGCACCGTCTTGGAGATGTTAACTCGTCAAATTCCATACTATGACTTGGAGAGTCAGCAGGCAATGTTTAAGATTGCTAAGGGTGAGCTGCCTTCCATTCCTGACTCTCTAACTTCTGATTCACGGGACTTTATTTTACAATGCCTACAATTTGATCCCGAAAGTCGACCCACAGCTGCTAATCTCTTAGGCCATCCATATCTCGTGGCGTAAATCAACTCGGTTCCATCCTAATAATTAAACATCTCAGTGGTTGGATAGGCTTAGTCTGACGGTTGAAATCGCCAGATATAGGAGTCTCGTATTCGAATTCTCCAACCTTAAAAAATGGGACGAGTGCATTAAATGCAAAAATTAAAATAGGAGCTCATGCGGAAATGATTGCTTATGAGAATGTTTTACTCATGGCTTGATAAATTGAAGATTATATGAAGGCTTAATTTGACTGTAATTGTAGTCCTCAATTTGATAATTAATCAAAATTGCATTTTTTTTTCTGCTTTACTTTTCTCTTTTTCTCTTTTTTTTGTTAATTAAAAGTAAATAAATAATAGATTTTTTTATGTCATTAATGGCATTTTAGTTTTATTTTTAGTTTTTGTTTCTAATTTCTCTAGGCTGCACTAGTTTTGAATTAATCAATTAAACTTCTTATATTGGTGTTTATGACTAAACCATGATTTTAGTAAAAATTGAACTTTAACAATTCGCTCCAGTAATTTTATATTTTCTCAATTAATTGACATGTGAAAATCTGATGACATGACAATTTCTTTTTTTTCGATAAATAAGAATATTATGATAAGCCATTAAGAAAGTGAATTAGCAAAGGAAGTCTCTAGCGCTTACTGTTTTTTCTTATACTAAAGACTAA
>CANYLF012044746.1:0-10437 GCA_948193215.1 Bocquillonia castaneifolia
CCAACTTTTAAAATGAAAATAGATTAGGGTTCAAGCAAACGGTCAACGGATCTTGAAGTTGTAACATAATAATGATTTCACATTTTTTTAAAGAGGAATGGGATGAATATATAAAATTAAAATTATAAATCTAATAATATACGTAATACTAATAAAACTCTACCCATAACTATTCTAATCTAATAAATTTAACATGTTTTTTTGATATATTTTTATATTTTGTATGATTTTTTAAATTTTTTCATTAAAAATAAAAAATAATTTATCAAAATATTTTTCTAAAAAAGATTAAAATTTAAAAAAGATTTATTTTAACCTATATACAAAAAATAAATGAAAATTCATTATAATGAATTTTTAAAAAATTTTAAAGGGATATGAATAATTTTTTGTCATTTTTTATTCTAAAATTGCAATTTTTGAATCCAATTGAATCAAAAATGTGAAATTGTCTTTATTCGATCTTGTGTTACAATTTTAGGAACCCGGTTGATCGTTCGTCGATTAGGATTCCAACTCTACCTATTTATTCCCCTTAAAAAAAAACTCAATCTATTTATTATTTTTTCTTATTATTTCTTTTCTTTCAACTAAAGACATATTAAATATTTTTTTAACTTAAAACTATTTGTCGTGAGATTATATAAATCAATAATTATTAAATTATAATATATTCATTTTTGGCATGTTTTAATTTTATATATGTAAAATTTTTAAATTTTACTTCTTATATTTAGTTAGTTGTGAACTAATATGATTATGAATAATAAACATAAGAATAATTTTTGAAATTGAAAGAATTATTCTTTTTTACCCATTTAACTGTACCAAACGTAGAATTAGAAACCCTATTGCTGTTTCATTACAAAACCGAATTAAAAATTTAGATTGATAAAACTCTTTTTTTTTAATGGAAATCCATTTCCTATTAAGGACAATTCTGGATCATCATCTCTAAATAAATCTGACTTTTCTTTTTTTGTTTATTTATAATATAAAATCCCTTAAATTTTAACTGAATTATTATACAATTTTGAATTTTGTTTAAAAAAATCCAAACTTTAATTTGAAAATTTTTATAGTGCATATAAAATAAATTAAAAGGACCGATTCAAAATTTAGACATGGCATAGGTAGTGTATGTATATTTTGGGCATAAAGTAAGCAAGAATAAGTATGCATGTACATGAGATTTGTAAGGTGGACAAGTAAAGGACAGATGTTGGTGTGTGGATAGTGAGTTGTAAATACTTATCATAGATACGAAGACGTGTAACATAAAGACACATTGAGGAAGCGTAGTGGCACCCGCATTCAATCCTATCCAAAAAAGACTCAAATCAAATGTAAAAGACCTTTACAAACACGTCAGTCAGTCAGATAAAATAACATGCGTATGTTTGTTTGTAAATTTTAATCGTATGCAGTTCATCTACATCCTCTTCCGTGGAATTCTCTACATATGATATCACATGCCCCATCTTCACGTGGGTCCCAACTATACACACGCGCTTTCGTACCTGATCACTCCCTCTGATTGCAACACGCCCACGACACAACATCACAACAAGTAGCCCCATGTGCACGAACCCCGAAAGCCAAATACATTTTTTCTCAAATTCAAAACGACATCGTTCCATACATCAATACACCAATTTTTAAAATGTAATTAATTAATTAATTAAAGAGGTTAAAAAGCTTGTGATGGACCCTCTCATATATAGTTGGCTGCATAGTGGACCGGGTTTAGGTTAGAATTTCCTGGGAAGGTTGGTTACCGGTTTTGGTTACAAACGTTTTTTTTCTTTACATTCCAAAGGTCTTTTCTTTCTTCTCCATCTCTAACTCTATTTCTCTGTCTCTTCTCTCTATATAATATATTCTCTGTATAAAGAGAAGAAAAGAGATTTGCAATTTTTAACAAATCAATAAACAAGAAAAACAAGAAAGAAGAAAAAGAAAATTCAAAGATTGCGGGTGCACCTAAACGCCTTAAATCTTGGAGTTGTAGGTCATTCCAAATACTGTTTTCTTTTTCATTATAAAATCTATTCAACAGCTCCAGGAAAAAAACGAACTTTGTAGATTTCTTCCTCTTCTTATTATTATTTTGAATCTCTATCTAGAAAATGGACGGTCTTTATTTGAAAACAGGCATTCACGGTATTTCTCCGGCGATTGCCGTCGGAACCTCCACCTTAGAGGTGCGAGCAAACGCATCCCAGGTGGTTAGTGCAACGCCACCTCAGAAACAGGGTTCAAGATTCTCCTTTAGGTACCCTTTGCGATCTTTTTGGCCTAAAAGTAAAAACGATAATAATAGCAACAATAACAGTAGGTACAATGGGATGGCTGTAGACGACGCCGTTCTGGTTGAGAATAAAGAAGATGTAGATAACATTACAATTGGCTCATCGTCGGCGTCGGCGTCGGCGTCTGAGGTACAAAATGGGAACAGCTGGGTGTTAAAGATTTTACACGTAAAGTCACTTTGGAAAGAGGAACAGAGTGATATTGGTTGTAGTGGCGACGGTGGTGGTGGCGGTATTGAGGAAGTGAATGGTGGCGTTAGTAACGACGAGGATGAAGAAGAAGAAGAAGAAAAGTGTGATGGGTGTAGAGTTGATGCTGATGAAGAAGAAAGAATTGAATTTGATAAAGTTTCGTTTTCAAGATTGTTAAGAAAGGTGTCATTGGCTGAAGCTAAGCTTTATGCTCAATTGTCTTATCTTGGAAATATTGCTTACTGCATACACAAAATCAAGGTGCCGAGTTTTTCCCTTTATATATATAACTTATATTTGATGAATTCTTTTGGTATGACTGTAATTATGGAGGGATTAGAGTTGTTTTAGATTTTTACTAGTGGTTTCCTTTTAGATCCAGCCTTTCTGGCAATATTTTTCCAGTTTTTTTTATACTGGGATAGATTGAATAATAAAAGCTTGGCTTGTGCATTTCTGATCTCGGTAAGGAATATTGGATGTGTTATTGGTTTTTGACCATTTTTAGAGCATGAGTTTATTTTTAAGTCTCCATTCTACGTATTCATTTGTTAGTCATTTGTTAAAGATGTTACATCTAGAGTGCCTAAACTAAAAAGAAGGATGTTAACCATGTTTCTGTCTCAGTTCGGTATTTCTTCTATTGTCATCTGGAAAATTCTGTCAGTTTTTAATTGCATTCTATGCAAACTAATGATGATGTATGTTTCCTCATTTGGTTAAATCAGTCAGGAAATCTCTTGAAACATCGTGGCCTTCGTTATGTGACTTCATCAATTGATAAAAGGGAATCTTCCACAAAAACAGAGAAAACTCAGGTGTCAGCTGAGCAAGAAGCAGAAGCAGAAGCAGAGGAAGTGGTTCTAAAGGAAGCAGAGTTCAAGGAACAGAAGAATGATGGATATCACATAAGTGCGTCTGCTGCTTATCAAATAGCTGCCTCTGCTGCTTCTTATCTGCATTCACATACAAAAAGCATACTTCCATTCAAATCTTTAAAATCTGAGGCTGGTAAAGATTTGCCTGATGGAATTAATGGACATAATGAAAGTGCCTATCTGATGAACTCAGAGGTTGCTTCTCTCATGGCAACCACTGACTCAGTAACAGCTGTGGTTGCTGCAAAGGAGGAAGTAAAGCAGGCTGTTGCAGATGATTTGAATTCAACACATTCCTCACCGTGCGAATGGTTTATATGCGATGATGACCTGGGTACAAGATTCTTTGTGATTCAGGTAAACTATTAGTTAATCATGTTGAATAGATTATTTTATTTTATAGCGTGCATTGGTGAATTTCTTGGGGAGAGTGATGTAATGGAGAAATGCTTGTGATCTCAATGCAACAATTCTATTTTATCTTCAATACAATCAGTCTGGTGTGCACCAACGTTTCTAGTTATTGCATGTATAGAGCATGTACTAGTTGAACTTTCACAACCACGCCTTATTACCATTACACATTTAACTGGACATGTGGAAAATGATAGTTATTTTTTGATTGTTGTTGATTACTGGCATTTTCTTTGTATTTGTTCTTAATCTGTGATATATTTTTGTTCTGTAGGGATCTGAGTCATTAGAATCTTGGCAAGCAAATCTACTCTTTGAGCCTGTTCAGTTTGAGGTAAATTTGTTTTCTTTAGCTGCCAAATCCTGCTGCACCTCTTTTAATGATGTGCCTTTATATACATGGACTGGTTGAATGCAATGGATAGTTACAAAATGTTCGATGCTGGATTGCTGTCTCTTTTGTAGACAATTATTCAAGAAAGCATGCTATGAATTGTACAATATGCTCTAAAATTGATACATGTTGTCTTTCTTGGTCCAGGGACTAGACGTGCTAGTGCATAGAGGTATTTATGAGGCTGCAAAGGGGATGTATGAACAAATGTTGCCAGAAGTCCGTGCCCATCTAAAGTCTTGTGGCAGGCGTGCAACCTTCCGTTTCACGGGGCATTCTCTCGGTGGGAGCTTGTCTCTACTTATAAATCTTATGTTGCTGATAAGAAATGAAGTGCCAGCATCATCCTTACTTCCTGTAATTACATTTGGTGCACCATCAGTCATGTGTGGTGGTGACTATCTCCTTGATAAGCTTAAATTGCCACGAAGTCATGTTCAAGCAATTACAATGCATAGAGACATTGTGCCACGAGCTTTCTCTTGTAATTATCCTAATCATGTTGCCGAGATTCTAAAGGCTGTTAATGGGAGATTCAGAAATCATCCTTGTCTTAATAATCAGGTAACATTCCATTCTTAATTAAAACCTGAATATCAACTTGAATTTTGTTCATGAAACATTAACTAATTGTGAGCATCTTATTCCTGCAGAAGCTACTATACGCTCCAATGGGGGAGCTTCTAATTCTTCAGCCAGATGAGAAATTTTCTCCTCACCATGAACTCCTTCCATCAGGCAGTGGACTATATTTTCTAAGCTGCCCATTGTCTGATGCAAGTGATGCAGAGAAGATACTCCGGGCTGCGCAGGGTGTATTTTTAAACTCTCCGCACCCACTTGAGATTTTAAGTGACCGCTCTGCATATGGTTCTGAAGGGACCATTCAGAGGAATCATGATATGAATTCATACCTAAAATCTGTACGCAGTGTGATTCGCCAAGAACTAAATCGCATAAGAAATTCCAAGAGAGAGCATCGTCGCAAGTGGTGGTCCCTTATTGCACCGACGGGCATCAGTGGTGGTGGAATTCTCAAGGACAGGCCTTTGATATCAATCAACATGGGCCAAAATCAATTCAATTTCTCTGGCATTGTACAGACGGGGAGGGAATCAATCAAAAGGTTCAGCAGGCTTGTTGCCTCACAACACATGCATTTGCTGGTGGTGCTTTTGTTCCCTGCAAAATTGTTGCTACTCGGGGCATACGGCTCGATCAACTCAGGTTGACTACCCCATTATTATAGGAACATTGCATTTCTGTCGTGCATTATTGTATAGGTTACATTTCACATGGCCAGCAAGATCATTAGATGATTCTTTATTCATTATTTTAGGAAAAAAAATAGAATTCTGTTAGCCCTGAAATTATATATAGAGGGAACTAGAGACCATTGTTGGTCCATACAAAAGAGATTACATACAGTTGGTATCTAGCTGTAAAATTCTCATTGAACTGGTGTCATGATGAGCATGTTGGGGTTAATCTTTTAACTCACGCCTCTTTGTTATCAAATCACACATTATTTCTGATTGATTTTATTGAGATGATGAACATGCAATTTTGATTTTGTTAGGTTGTGAAAAATGTGAAGGAACAACTAAATCCTATCTAATAATAAAGCTGAAAGCGAGATATGGCGTGCATGTTATAAACAAGAATTTTAAAATAAATATCATGGGTGATTTGTGGGTGCTATTTGGTCGACTAGCAAAACATCTCGATCGCCTCTTAAAACTGTCCAAACTATCAAAATCAGTGGTTAAATGATTGAGTCAAGTGAAGCAGTGCAAGCAAACACCTGTAGGGTACCCTTAATTTGCGGAAAACTTCGATTTTGGTAGGCAAAAAGTTTGGCCTGTAATGTAAGTAAAATTAAATTATCGAAAGGAAAGAGTTAGTTACCGTCGGTAACAAAATATTTAGTCCACGAGTGAAGTATGTATCAGTTGGAAAATAGTCAAAGGAAAGGGAAAGTTCAAATAAAAGAAAAGGGTAGGAATCTACGTTAGATTCGTGAATGACCCACCCACATTAAGCACATGGAAAAGCAAAATAGGAAGTAGACAAGCCACGAGGCTAAAAAGTCCGGAGCAGTATTCTAAATTGGCTCGATCCGAGAGAAACTCCACAGTCCAAAATGGCTGGTTGGTGTTATTGTATTTGTGCCTATCCATCCAACAAGGCATAATCATTCTCAGCCTCTCTGCAATACTTATACAACCGAGTTATAGTAGCGTCTAGGTTTTGTTTGTGGGTGGTCGTTTTCAGTTTTATGTCGTTTTCCTTGAGTTGTTCTGAAATATATAGATTTTGTCATTTTGTTGCATCTAACTGCTTATACGATTAATTATCAAATTTGATTAGGGTTAATCGGGGATGGTGGGGAGCTTAAATAGAAAAGGTCCGAGGTGGACCACTTCCACTCAATGAATGCGACGTTATAGTTGTTAGTGGGTGTTAATGGGGCCGAGCATATAGTTGGAAAGTTGAAAAGGCGAAGATATTCAGTCCTTAAAGTTGATATTTAAGGCTAAGTGAAAATAAGAAGAAGAAGAAGAAGAAAATAAAATGTTGCTATTTAATTTAAGGCTTATCATGGCTTGTGGGGTTTACTGCCAACTAATACACATCAGCAACAGAAACATGATGTCGGTTTTCTTCTCGTAATTATAATCAGATTTACTAAATTCATGCATGACGAACAAATGCTAATCGCGGTAGGATGACTGGGACCGAACTTTATTGATGTCGAGGATGATAATTTTATCCGAGAACACACGTGCCAACACTCTAATTATGTCGTGTTTTTTCTTTTTTATTTTAATTCCATCCTTTTTTTTATCATTTAGAATTTCACAAGTGTAACTAATACTTAAACTAATACTCCTAGTACGTGATTACTAGCTACTTCATATAAACACCCCTGTATCAATAATTGACTATTCAAAGTGTTTAAAATTATTGCAATGTTTAGGTGTTAAAAATGACAAAAATATAAAATGAAGGGTCAAAATAAAAAAAATAGGATAATTTGCATATTTCTGTGTTTTGCTTAATTTTATTTATTTTAGACATCTTGAGAGGAGTACAATACAAGGTTTATTGTACTCCCTTCCACTATACCTACTCAAAATGCATTCTTTTCAGTTCAATGAATGTGTGATTTGATTACAGCTGTATTTTATGATATTAACTACTCATTTTCTCGCGCTTCGTGCAGAAATTATTACAAGTATTTAAATTCTATCAATATAATTATAAACGTTACAATATTTTTATGGAATTTATATAATATTTATTTTTTTAAATAATATATGTAAAATAAAAGTAAGAAATTAATTTATTTTTAAGCTTGATTAATAAAATATACTAAATTATAGAATTGTAAAATTAATTAAATATATTATGAATTTATATTTTAGTTTTATAACTTTATTATGGTTAAATTAGGAAAAAATCATAAATTTCATTAATAGGTACAACAAATTTAACGTTTATTTGAGCCAGCATCCCCTTGGTCATAAAGTAAATACCAAATTTATATTATTATATAGTCTTAATGTAACGCCTCTCATTTTTACTCTTTTATTCGTATACTTAGTATATACATATTAAAATATTTACTTGAACATATAATAAACTTTTATATATGAATATTATTATAAAATTTAAGTGCTCAATACTCTTTGATAAATAAAATTTTAAATAATATTATAATAACAAAACACTTTTCCCTAAGATCGCCAGAGTCTAGCCACATGGAGCTCTACCAAATCTATCATTCCCTTCCTTTTTGATTTTTCCTGCAATACTGGATTATTGAGGAAAATAATGAGATTGATGCTTAGTGAGAAAAATAAGCATAAATATAACTATAATTAACTCAAATATTTGAAGTCTTTTCTAAGATTTCTATATTTACTGGCATAATCCCTCGACGGGCAGCTATCCCACCGGCTCAGCTTACCCAAAACACACAACCCTTTTTCCCCGAGTCAACTATGCCCATTTCAAACACAATCACAATCAATTCAACTCACAATACATCATAATTTCTCAATCAGCTCACAAGTTCACAAGTCAACCAATTCCACATCACAGCACATCATAATCAATTTCTATACTTGGTTAAATCATCTAAAAGAAAGGTTAAAGGAGAGGTAACCCAATCACATCTTTTTTAATTTCCCATCTTTTCATTTGGAACAACCTCTTGTTGTCCAATCATAATCATTCATTTTCCATCATTTTTTAGGTTACTAATTTTTAACCAATCATTTAGATAATCAACTCATTAATAATCTCATAAATCAATCAATCTCAACTCATTCAAATATTATTCTTCCATACCTCATCTTCTAGTTATAAAATTTATTTCTACTCAATATACACAAATTTAATTAATCATTTAAATATTTACTTATATTTCATATCACAAATAGTTTTCCATTTTTTTCATAATTCACCAATTAAATCATCCATTTTACTAATATCAATTCAATCTATAAAAAATATAATAAATAAGTATACATAGAAATTTTTCATTTAAGATACCCAGATTTAATTGATTAATTAATTACGCATTTAATATACCATGATAATTAAATCCACCTATTTATATATATGTCACACAACAAATACATACCAACATTTAGCATGCAAAACTCAATAATCCAGGGGTACAACCGGGGTACCCTCACACACACAAAAATACTTATTTTCTCACCTGACTAGCGATTATAATCCATTTGCTCCAATCATGATACTCTTTATCCAAAACCTATACTAATTCATATTCAACATAATTTTTACTAATTTTTAGGACACAATTATTATTCAAATTGTTTATTTAAAAACACCGCTAAAATTATATAAAAAGGCTTTTAGAGATTATCAGCATCTAATTTCTAGATTTCATTTACACCATTAAGATCAGCACGAAAAATCGAGTCCGACATGGTTTGTCGATGAATAGTACCCGTGAATAGTAACTATATATATGAACAGTAACGTATGTATGAATAGTGTCGTATATGTGAATAGTATCCCATGGGACCCACCTATATAAATGATGTTAGAATTAAATTCTAAAAACACCAACGGACTCCTCTCAAGCTCTAGATTACAGATATATAATCAATTTTATAAAATAATAAACAGATTTAACAGAAATTAAGAAAATCTGTTTAGAATTTCTTACCTCAGATCTGGAAATTCTACCCTGTAAAACCCAACAATATACCACTTAAAATGAAGGTGGAGAGACCAGGAATCCGTAGACACCAAAATTATTTGATTCTAACTCCATATGTGAAAGTTATGAGAGTTAGAAATTTGAGAGAGTTTTATTATTATATTTATATATATATATATATATATATACACATTTTCAAAAGTTTTTTTTATAATAATAATAATAATAATAATAATAATAATAATAATAATAAAAAAGATAAAGATAAAGATAAAGATGATGATGATGTATTATAATAATAATAAAAATAATAAAGATAATAATGATGTTTATGGTTAATTATTATATTAACCTTTAGATATTTTATAAATTACATCTTAATCTTTACAGTAATAATAATTTTTTTTACCAATACCTCCGGATTACATTATAAAAATTCTTTTAAATAATATTTATAAATCCTCCAAAATATTTTTATTAAATATATTTACTTTTATTTTTTTAAGGGTGTTACACTTAAAATGATGAAAATATATTTTTAATGTAAATTACATATAAAAATAATAAAAATAATTTTATATGTATATAGTAACGTTCATAAAATTATAAAATAAATTTGTATTATATATCATCGCACAAAGTATAAATTATATATTTTATAAGTTTTTGTAAGCATGTCAAATTCATAAAAGTAATATATATCAAAATTAAAATTTAATTGAATGTTAAATTTAATTTTAAAAAATATATAATTATATTTTATTTAACCATAACATAAAAACATAAAATCAATTGTTGTGTTATATTTCATTCCAACATGAAAATATGATTGCAATCAATAGACTAAAGGAATATAAATAGCAATATCTTGACTTGCACAACACATCATACTCATAAATTTATTATGAAATGAATATAATTTATTATTTAACACAATTTTCAATAAAAATATTTAATTAGTTGTTTATTGATTGATGTTCAATGAATCAAATATAGTTTATTTTATGTCAGTTATAGTTAAATTAAAAAATTATTTAGAATGCACAA
>CANYLF012045612.1:0-13517 GCA_948193215.1 Bocquillonia castaneifolia
ACATATATATAGTAAGATTTCCAATTAACAATATATAATCTCATATATAGAACTAAATATGTGTTCTATTATATATATTTATAATTACCAAACTATGAACTCACCAAATATCAACCCGCACAAACTTGCATCTTCAATTACAATATTGCAAAATTTATTAACAATATTCCAATGGGTTCAACATCTCACTCATTATCTCAACTTATAATTCTCATTTCACAAACTCAAATCACAAATTCAATTTCTCATTTATAATACACAAATTACAATCACAATTCAATATCTCAAAACACAATTACAAATCAACCTTGATAATTAGATAAATTATCTAAATGCTTGGTTCAAAGAATGGTAACCCACTATCAAATATGGTCCGCTTTGCCTCCCCCGGTAACAGAGCCTCACACCCAACCTCCACCGGATTAACCGGCCACGAAGGCCCGGGATAGCTAACGGTTTTCAATTCACATCTTATTCAATCCATATCTTTTCAACTCATATCTTTTTCAATTATCATATCTTTTTCAATTGGGAGCCCATTCACAAATCATTTTATTCTTTCATTCTCAACTTTTGGGTTACCAAATCCTAACTAAACACTTAGACAATTAAGCTCATTACCAAGCCAAACATAATCAAATAATTCAATCAACAAACAACTCAACTCAACAATCAACCAACCAATTATTCCATCACAATAATCAATCATTCACAAACATTTCATTCCAAACAACAATCCCAATCACAACCATTTCTTTTCTACAAACAATCAAATCATTTCATATCAATGAAATGCTTTTCTCAACTTTCTCATTTCTCAATAATCTCATCTCATATCTCAATTTTCCAATTCAATTCCACATCAAATACTCATCTATTCATCATTTCTCATTCTCAAACCATATTACAACAATTTGTCAATACCATCCTTGTCAAATTCATAAATTGTCAAACACATTCTCATAACACAATTCAATCCAACATTCACAAACAATTCCACTCCACCACATTTCACAATCACACACAATTAATCACACTATCATTCCATCAATTTACATTATTCCAATCATACCCACAATCCCATTCATCTAAACATTAACTATTACCATAAAATTGAATCAAATCAACCAAAATACATAATTGAACCATATAATCAACATCAAAATACAATATATAATTAGTATTAATAGCTATTTACTTACAACTCATGAAGATCACCATTAAACCTCCTTTTCTTCAATCCCTTTTGCTTTAGGACTTCCCTAAATACATTGATTCATTCAAATCATCAATTTAACAATTAAACATACAATTAACACTCAAAAATCTCTTTTAAAAACATTAATTCCATCTTTAAACAATTCTAACCAAAAACCCCCAAAAATGTCATAAACCCTAACATAATAACCAAAATAAAAAAGGTGTAAACTTACTCAATTAAGCTTCTAATCCTCCAATTAAGCTTCTAGACAAGATGAACTCCTTTAAATCTCACTATATTCTTCAATCAAAAGCTTTAATCTCCATTAATGGAGGTTTAGGGTAAGAAAATAGAAATAAGAAGATGAGAGGAAGAAGAAGGAAGTGTGTAGGATTTGTAGAGATCTCCCATTAACTATTATTTAATTATTATTATTATTATTATTATTATTATTATTATTATTTAATTAAGTAAATATTGCCATCTTGCACTCTCTTAACTTGCCACTTGTCCCTTTTTTTTTATTTAATTGTTGTAAGACACTTGTCCCCTTCTAGAAACACTTTTCCTACACAACCCGTCAAAATAACCCTACTAACTATCTAATCTAACTCTCATTCTTCTTTTACAAATAACTCTAACTTTTCTTACAACTAGGTCCTTATTGATCCATACTTCTATAAACTCACAAATATGACTCTACCAAGGAATATTATGCACCACATTAAACACAATTATACTTAAAGATGCACAATTAATATAAATTAACCACGTTAGTAATCCTATTGGTCACCAAAAGATAATCTTTGACTTTTAATCAAAAATTAAAGAAAATTTTCCAGTAGCTCCTCAAACATTCAAACACTACCATATAACCAACTCCAACAATTATTTCTTTCAATTACACCCCTCCTACACATAATCATCAATGAATAAACCACAATTAACAAAATTAAACGTACTAATGATGCCGACTAATGACTAATGTGTATAATTAAACATGAGGATGTTACAGATATAAATGTAGCACTATATTATTATTTGACTAGATATAGAAAGAAAATTAAAATAAACATAAGATATGGCAAATTATGAAAAAATTGATAACTTTCCATTTTGTACCAGGTACTAATTTTTGGTAGAGTTTTTGGTACAAATGTACGACTACACTATTATTCGCTCATATACGAAAAAAAATTGAAATAAATGTAAAATTATGGTAATTTACGAAAAAAATGTTAAGTTTTCATTTTGTACCAAGGTACCAATTTTTAATAGAGCTTTTGGTACATATGTACCACTACACTATTATGTGCCTAGATGCCGAAAAAAATTAAAATAAACGTAAAATATTGGCAATTTATGAAAAAATTAATAACTTTTTGTTTTGTACCAAGGTACCAATGCATCACTACACTTTTATTTGCATTGATAAAAAAAATAAATGTAAAATTATGGTAATTTACAAAAAATAATAACTTTTCATTTTATACCAAAGTACCAATTTTTAATAGTTTTTCTGGTACAAATGTATCATTGCACTATTATTTGCATTAATATGAAAAAAAATTAAAATACATGTAACATGATAGTAATCTAAAAAAGAAATATTTTTTTTTGTTTTTGTACTAAGGTACTAATTTCTAATAGATATATTAGTACAAATGTGCCACAACACTATTATTTGTATCGATGTAAAAAAATTAAAATAAACGTAAAATGATGGTAATTTACAAAAAAAAAACTTTCCATTTTGTATTGAAGTACCAATTTTTAATAGATTTTTTGGTACAAATGTACTACTATACTATTATCTGCATAGATACAAAATAAACGTAAAATAATGATAATTTACAAAATAAATAATAACTTTCCATTTCGTACCGAAGTACTAGTTTTTATTAGATTTTTTGTTACAACTGTATCAATACACTATTATTTGGACAGATACAAAAAATAAATAAAATAAATGTAAAGTGATGGTAATTTATGAAAAAATAATAACTTTCAATTTTATATCAAAGTATCAATTTTTAATAAAGTTTTTGGTACAAATGTACCACTACACAATTATTTGCACATATATGAAAAAGTTAAAATAAATGTAAAATGATAGTAATTCACAAAAAAATTAATCACTTTCTATTTTCGTGTCAAAGTAATATTTTTTAATAGAGTTTTTAGTACAAATATACCACAATATTATTACTATTTGCACTGATTAGAAAAACTTAAAATAAACGTAAAATTATGGTAATTTATAAAAAACACGATAACTTTTCATTAAAAAACATAAAATAAACGTAAAATTTTGGTAATTTACAAAAAAAACACAATAACTTTTCATTTTGTACCAAAGTACCAATTTTTAATAGTGTTTTTGGTACAAATATAATATTACATCATTCTTTGTACTAATATGAAAAAAATAAAATGTAATATCCGGTATTTTTTTGGATTTTTTATTTTAAATTTCGATGGAAAATTTATATTTTCTAGCTAATAGAATTTTCTTTTTGATTCCACGTACAAGTTTTAACTTAAATTTAGAATAAAATCTCATACATTTATTTATAAATGCTTTTTATAGTATTATTAGGAGTATAGGAATCTAATTTTTATAAATCCACGGTATTAATGATTATCAAAATTACACTTAATTTTAATAAAGTTTTCATGCAAGAAATTATAATAAAATTTATATGTGGTAAGTTAAGTAAAGCTTCTTAGAATGATTTTATTCATTATATCACATGATTTATCTTATTATAGTCTTGAAAACATATCAATATTTACAAGAAAATTATCTTAACAATAATTAATTAAGAATAGTTAATTTTAATAATAATTATTATGATAATAATAATAATAATTGTAACAATAATAAAAAAATTGAGGAAGACTAGAAATTGTTAGAGATATAATAGGATAATAATATTTATATAAACTAATGAGGAGCCAACTGAAAGAAAAGAGTTTTCCAGAAAACAGTAAAATGGTCCCTGAACTTCTTTGAAATAGGCTACAGTGCCATCTCCCTCCTCCAACCTCGTTCTTCACCCTCAGACCATCATTCTTGCTATTATTGGTGTCAAATTAAAGCTCTTTCTGTCCTCTACCATTTAATACCAAAAACCCCAATTTTAATCAACGAATTCGGGAGATATTAAACTTGAAAATCTGAGCAAAGGCTGCCATCGTGATTCCAGCTCCATCGTTCATTGTCAGTTCAAACAGACCTCAGAACTGAACTCAAAAGGTCTGAAAACATGGGGAGACGAGGAGACCTGACATTGACGGTGGGTGGAGGAGGAGCAACGAGGCTCGCCGATGTTGGGAGGAGTCCAAAGCTTTAGGCTTCGATTTCGATGGCTGCAGCAAGAATGAAGGCGCGTGAGGTATGGTTTAGGCCTTCTGGGGTTGATGCACCTCTGATGGAGGTGCTTGGGCAGCCTAACACAGCCACTGGTGGCGGCGTTTGAACTGCACGCGTCGCTAGTGGCAGCGGTGATGGGTCCCACCCAGAAAATTTTTCATAATATTTTTAGAAAAATAGAGAAAATTATTTTGAGCAACTTTCATAACTGCATGTCAGTCTAATTCTTTACGGTTTTTGAATTAAAAATCCCCGAAGTAAAAAGGCGGTCTATGGAAAATTCCGAGACGTGTTAGAAATGATAAAATTTATATGTTTAGACTTTAAATAGATTGTTTAGGTATTAAATAGATGAAAATAAGTTAGAAAATAATTTATAATAATTTATTATATATTATTAGAGAACTTATTTGAATATTAAATGTATAATTAACCGGTAATTATTGTATGTCGGTAATTAAAGAAAATTCATCAAGATAAATACTAAATGAGGTGGATAAGAATTTTAGATAATAAGAAGTGGATTATTATATGAAAGTATTTATGTTGTATATAATTGTGTTTGTGAACGGTTGGAGGATAGTTGTGGGACGAGCTACCTGGTGGGTGTCACTAGGCTATGTGCACACAGGAGTCGAGTATATTCATTTGAGATTGATACTAATGATGGGGCATGCTCGGTGTAGTGCTCGGGCACCGATCCTTTATTTAATTGTATAAATGTGGCTTGCTCGGTGTAGTGCTCGGGCGACAGTTATATCAATATCTAGGGCTTGCTCGGTGTAGTTCTCGGGTGCCAGACGAATGTTGGATTAAGAGAAATATTTGGAATAAGTGAGCTAGAAGGGTTATGGGTTTAGAGGTCAATAGGTGTTCTGCTTCGGTCCTTCATCCTTGGTTGTTTGATTAATTGAGATGATTGCTGGATTGAGAATTGATTGTATTGCATGTGTGTATGTATATTATATATATTTATATATATTGATTTATTGTGTGTATTTAGGCTGTATAATAAATATATAATATTAATTCACTCAGTGAGGTCTGACTCCCCTTAATTATTATTTTTTCAGGGTTCCTAAGGATTCGGACAAAGTCTCTTATGCTCACCCTGCAACTTCTTTCTCTGCAAGGTTTATTATTTTATTTATTGTAAACTCTAGTTACTCCGCAATTGTAGAAGTCAGAACTATTTTGATTATAATAAATAGATATATAATTTCATTTTTATGTTTATTGATTTATTAAATTATTTTATAACTATTGATGGAAAATATTTTTATATTTTTATTTTAAGTTGATTTGGAAATTGATTTTAATATTTATGATATGAATTTAAAGTAAGATATGGATTAGATAATGTTTGAATTAGGCTTGCTGCGGGTTTCGGTGGTTCATCGCCTACCCATTCCCTAGCGCCGGTCCGACCCGGGTTTGGGTCGTGACATAAAAAAAATGGAAAATGATAGTAATCTACAAAAAAAGCATAACTTTCTATACCACTCACTATTATTTGCACTAATATAATTTTTTTAAAAAAATAAATGTAAAATAATTGTAATCTAAAAAAATTGAAAATTTTCATTTTTACCAATTTTTAATAATTATTTTTACATAAATGTCCACTACTATTATTTGTAATGATTCAAAAAAAATAAAAAAGAAATAAAAGAATAGCAATCTAGGAAAAAATATTAACTTTCCATTGTTATACGAATGTGTAATACCCGTGTTTTTCATCATAATTTCCTCCGGATTAATTTATTCTAATTTGGGATTAATTAATTAAGTTTGGAATTGAATTAATTTTTCTAGAATTTAGATAATTGGCCCGGAATTAAAATTAATCAGATTTAATCTTGAAAATTAAAAATGGTAGTTCGGGATGTTATTTTAATCTAATTTTCTACATGAAAGTGTTAAAATGTTATATGAAGCCGTGTTGAAATTTTGAGATCAATCCGAGTTCGGAATAGGAAATAAAAATAGAAAACTTCAATTAGTATACCCAAATCAGCTGTCGGGCTCAATTGTAACAAAAACTTCAAAAACTTATTACCACTACAGTACCGCAAATCCTCTACAGTTGTCACTGTAGCCCGAGACCTTCTCCTCATCGGTTTTCTAATCTCCGACCACCGTTGGGGGTGATTTTGGTGTCTATAGAAATCTTGTGACTTCCTCTTCCTCTCCATGCCAATTTTATCACCTGTCATCGATGGAGGAAGAAGAACCGAAGCTTTGAAAACCAATGACTTTCGGCCATCATCGTCAAGCTTCTTCGGCGGTTATGGCTCAAATTGATATTGGGGATTTGTAAATCATGAAGAGTAGAGCAGTTTAGGCTTTTGAATCGGCTGAATCAACGGCGAAACGATAGTGAACGAAGGAGTTGAAGATCTCGGCACCGACGGTACAAATCCCTCCAATCCAGCCAACTAGTGGCTCTTCCTGGCAAGTGGTGAGTGGATTTGAACTCCTGGAGTGATGGCGAGGAGATCTGAAGGAGTTGGTGGCATTCCGGCTACCACAGACGACGGCGCGTGAGGCTCACACGCCACCGTTGGTGGTTGTAATGGGCCCCACTCCAGCCAGGTCCCAAATTATTTTTATAAAATACTTTAAATTATTTTGGACAAGTTTTGTGAAGACATGATATGCAAATAATGTGTAGATTTTAAATTAAAAATTCTAAAAGTTATAACGCGGTGTATGGAAATCCTGGAAATGCGTGTTAAGTGTCTAATTTATATGTGTAAGCTTTGAATATGTTATTAGGAAATTAAATAATTTATATCGAGATCATATTAGTATTTAATTGGGTAAGATAGACCAGTCAAATAATTTATCAGATTGTAAATCGAATTAAGACAGTAGATGTATTGGATTAATATGAAGGATATTAATTGATATTGGTGGATATTAAATAAGTATTATTTGATAGATTTAATGATGAATAAAATATTATTTATTGTTGTTATAGTGTCTGTGACGATAAATCCGGGTAATATGGTAGGCTCGGTATGTGATCGTGAATATGGAAGTGTGTTTTCACGCAGAAACGAGCTCCACTATGGTGGAAAGATATCCAATTTATAGAGGATATGCTATCAAATTTTGGTAGAACTTTCTCATAAAATGTGTGATCGAATTTTGGCATTAGAGATATAAGTTACGATTACCGTTAAAATTAGGCCGATATATAAATATGCGACGTGTCTATATGGAATTCTAGAATTTCTAAGAAATTAGGATTTATTCATTATTCTGAGTCTTTGTTACTGTTTATATATTCTATAGATAATAAGAGAGACCGAGCAGGTTCGAGTACATCAGGAGTGCACGGAGGTGCCCATTCTACTTGTGAGTTTATTTCATATTTATGATATTGCTCGTAGAACTTATATTGATATTTTATATATATCATATTTATATTTTTGATTATTAATAATTATTATATTTATTAAAATATATTTATATTTATTATCAAGCATATAGATATTATGCATTTGTGGTGCTGGATAATTATTTATATATGCTTTTATTATATATATTTATATGCATATGATGTGATGGAATGAATATATATCTGTGATTCTGTGCTTACGGATGGAGGATAGTTATGGAATGAGCTACCTGGTGGGTGTCATCAGGCTGTGTGCACACAAGAGTCAAGTATGTCTATGGTCATGATGGTAAGATCGAGGCGTGCTCGATGTAGTGCTCGGGCACCGATTCTATATTTATTTTATTATTATTATTTGTTACGACTGTGGCATGCTCGGTGTAGTGCTCGGACAACAGCATAGCAAAGTCTGGGGCTTGTTCGGTGTAGTGCTCGGACGCCAAACGATTTATGGATTAAGAGAACGATATTGGAATAAGAGAACCAGATATGGTTATGGGGTAGAGGGTTATAAGGGGTTCTGCCTTAATCCTACTCCCTGATTGTATGATTGTTGCTTTCATTAGAGTGTTGCGTGTGTGTGTGTGTGTGTATTTATTATGTATGGTGCTTGCGGTTTAGGTTGCATTTCATAAATATGCGATTGATTCACTCAGTAAGGTCTGACTCCCCTCAACCTATTTTTCTTTCAGGATTTTTTATCAGACCTCTTACGTTGAGTCTCTATGCTGGCTTCCTACTTCACCGACCACTTGACGTATGTTTTATTTTCTGTATTGTATGGATTTCCATCTAGAGCTGCAGTAGAACTCTTTGGCTTGGGTTTGGGTTTGTATATAAATATCACGCTTCAATATTTATTATAAATATTATGTTTTGTAATGATGACCATAATATTGATATATCATGAGTGGTGTGATGTGTGGGACTCCAGCTCAAAATGCTGGATATTATATTACATTGGGTTGAGATGATAATTATATTTTGTTGAATGGTATATATATATTGAGATTGGTATATGTTATCTATATTTGCTAGTATTACGGATCAGAGGCTTGCTATGGGTTCCGGTAGCATATAGCTTTCCCGTTCCCTGGCACCGGTCATGCATCCCAGGTTTGGGTCGTGACAAAATGTACACATTTTTAATAGTTATTTTGGTACAAATGTACCACTGCTCTACTATTTGCACTAATATAGAAATTTTTTAAAATAAACATAAATAATAATAATAATCTACGAAAAAAATAACAATTTTTTGTATTATACTAACTGATGCTTTGTAAAGACCCCATAATTAAATAATAACTAATTATGCATTTATATATTATAAATTATATCATTAAGTATGTCATTGGCAATATAATAATGTGTAATGCATTACATGATATCAAGTGGTAGAATAATATTGTGTGTAGAAGGGTTTATGAAAGTTGGGATTAGTTGGAGGAGCTAATTGTAATAGAAATAACTAATGATTAATTGGGTAGTAGTATTTTATTTGAGGGTTGTATGGGAGAAGGAAGTTTGGTGACGTGTGGCAAGAGAAGAAGGGTCATGGGTGGAGGACAAGTGTCTTAAAAATAATAAAAAAAAGGGATAAGTGGCATGAAGGGAGATTGAAAGGTGGCAATTAATTAATTAATTAATTAATTAATTAATAATAATAATAATAATAATAATAATAATAATAATAATAATAATAATATGTGAGTGGAGAATCTCTACACTCAATACCACTATCTTCTTCTTCCATTCTTCTTCTTATTTTCCTTTCTCTACACAAAAAGCCTCCATTAATGTTTCTTGAAACTTTTGATTAAAGAAGACAAAAAAATATGGGAGAGTTTAAATAACAAATAGATTAATCGAGGCTTAGATGATAATTGAGGTAAGTAATGGTTTAATTATGATAATTCTATTATGTTAGGGTTTTAGAGAAATTTGGGGGTTTTTTTATTAGAATTGCATAAATATGTAATTAACGTATTTGGAAGGGATTATTGAGTAGTAATTGTATGTTTGGATATTAAATTGTTATCGAATTGTTTATTAGAATGGCTTATTATGTTTAGGGGAGTTCCAAAAGCAAGGAGTTTGAGAAGGGAAGTCAGTAGGCCTAATTTGGTGTTCTACATGTTTTGTAAGTATTTAATTGATTAAACTTGTGTATATTAAGTGGAAATTGCTAAGTTTTCTTAATTGCTATGTTCTTGAATGAATTGTGTAATTGTTTATTGGTTGAGATATTGATTGAATTGTTGATTAAGTTGATTGGTTAAATTATGTAATTGAGAATTGGATGAGATTTAGATTGAATTGTGAGATCGTGTTTTCAATGAGTTATTGGTTGAATTGAGAAAGATGTGAATTGTTTGTCATGAAAACTATTATGAATTATGATAAGAATTGTGATATGTTGTGAAGATGATTGGTTGTGATTGTGAATGTGTATGGGAAAAGTGATGTGATCCAAGATGGCAAGTTTTGAATTCATAACATGGAGTCTTGCAATTCGAATTCATGAAGATTGAATTCAAATATGGAGCATATTTTGGTCAACATTGACAATGGCAATGGTAAGATGGTAATATTGACAATGGCAATCTTATGGTGGCAATGGTGTGATGAAAATAAGGTTGTTAGCAATCTAATGAGCTTAATCTACAAAGTCAAGAAAGTCAACAAATCAAAGTCAAAGTCAACTCAAGTGGTCAAGGTCAATGGTCAAGGGGGTCAATAAGTCAACCTTAAAGGGTCAACATGGAGGAAGGATGAAATCCTAGCCTGCTTCTAAAGGGGGCAGCCATATAAATCAAGCCAAATCCAATTAGGAAGTTAAAATCGGATTTCTAAGGACAACAGATTGTTTTCGCCATAACTTTTGCTACACAACTTGGATTGATGCGATTAAAAATGCATTGGAAAGAAGACTTAAAGATATACAATTAATATGTTTTACACTTTTTCATTGGAGGTCTCTAAAGGGGTCAAAATTAGGTCACAAATTCAAGGTTGTAATCTACCAGCTTTTAGTTTCCAAATTGGTTTAGGATTTCTATTATTACATAGATTTATTTGCTTTTCATTCAAGCCAAGCTTGTTTGGCCAAACTTTGTAAGTATTTTAGGGTTAGGATTAGTTTTTTTTTTTTTTTTTGCTCTTTATAAAGGGCATGTATATGCAGCCGCCTAACTTAATGATTAATGAATCAATTTGTTTGAAAAAAAAAAACCCTACGCATTGCATATTTTCTTTAAGGTGTTCCTTATTGAATATTTGAAATTAAACTATTCTTAGTTTATTTCACATCTATCTTTCATTAAATTATGATTATTGATCTTAGTTTCATATAACTAAGGGTGATAGGTCCGTTTCAATTGCAAACAACAAGTTTGATCTTTGGGCGACGAATTTGAACTTATTGGTTTAGGTGATTCCTATGCCTTGGAGTTGATCAAATCAATTTGCTTTCTAGCTTCAATTTCGATTTGTGTTTGAACGTATCCATCGAGTTTGAGTTTGTATCATTTGGTATCAGAGCCAGGTTGTATGTTTGGTTAGTTTTTTTAATTTTCTTTTCATTATTGCGTTTTCTTTTCTTGTTTAATTCTGTCCGCAATAATTTTTCTTATTTTCGTAATTTTTCTTCAATTTTACAAGGTTGTTCGCACCTTGGTTTTATGTTGAATCATGTTGTGGATTGTTAATTGTTGAATCCGCAACTTGTGTGTGTCAATTGTGTTCAAATTTTTTTTTTGAATTGTTGGTTTTAAAATTATGTCTGCAATAGTTGTTGATTGAGTCCGAATTGTTCTTTTTGTGTTTGAATTTGCAAGTTTTCTTGTTGATTCAAGGCTGTTCGTAATTTTTTGAGTCTTCTATTAAAAAAAAAACAAAATCCATATTCAAATTAAATTGGGTGAGTCTGCAAACCCTAGCTCAAGGATTGTGATTGTGTGATTGTTGTTTCTTGTTAATTTTGCATTCTATTTGATCTAAATTGATTTGGAACTTTATGTTTGAGAAACTTTTTTTGTTTTAATTTCAAGGAGTTTGATATGAACATCTAATTTCTTGAGAGTAAACTCATAAAGGAGTGATCTATTCTTTGTTGCGATTTTCTTTGTTAATCATGTTGTCGTTTGATTTTAAACGTAAGGAATCTGAATTAGGGATAGTTAGGGATGAATATGGAAGCTCACATAGGAATTTTTATAACCCTAAAATTTCTAAGTGTCATGAGGTAAAACAAGATGCTATTCTGGATGCTCTTCTAGACCTTTGTGATCGAGTTAAGAAACATGAAGAGTCTAATTCTATAATGTTTTTATGATGCATGTGAAGCTATAAATGAGCATAAGGTTGAAACATTAAATTCAAGTTCTTTTGTTGAATCTGAATTTGATGGTGCTTCTATAATTTGCAATGGTGAGGAAGGTCCATTGTTGGGTGATGATGATGTTTTAATTGATGAATTTCCATCATCTTCAGTCCTTGAACAAGAGGATGTATAGGTTGAAATTTCAGTTTCGTAAGATGTGGTTGTTATTGAGCAAGAGACGATTCAAGTTTATGACTTGGTTTCAATACCATCAATTGATGATGTGCTTATTCAAGAGACTTTTTGAAGATAAACAAGAGGAGTTGGTTTTGCATGTTGATCATGTGGAGTTTGTCATTCCACATGAATTTCAATTTGATTTACTTGATTATTATTATTTCTTTATGTTGAAATTCATGCAAGTAGATGAAAGTAAATTTATTTTTCTTTATGTATTGTTTTTATTACTCAAATTCTACAAAGTTAAAGGTCATGTAATTATGAACCAAGGGGATGTCTTTGTTCTATGTGTGTATTGTTCCTCTCTAACAAATATGCAAGCGATGATTCGAGGATGAATCATTTTTTGAGAAAGGGGGAATGATGTGATCGAAGATGGCAAGTTTTGAATTCATAACAGGGAGTCTTGCAATTCAAATTCATGAAGATTGAATTCAAATATTGATGCAACCAAAGCCATGGACTGTTAGGCCGAGCCACCCTAAGGAACATGGAGAACCGAGCCATTCAACACCAAACTCTAATGGCACGCCAACAACCATTCCAAGTATAAGAGGAGCTAAGTTAAAGACCAAGCTAAGGAATGGCAAAGATGTATTGAGTTATGAGCCACCTTTGACTCGATTGCAAGCTAGAAGGTTCAAGGATGCATTAGGGAGCTTTGTAGCTTTGATTTGTGGCAAAATGGACTATGACGCATATGAAGAAGGTCTTGACAAAGTTGGCATGGAGTTAGTAACCTTACTTGCATTTCAACAAGCTTAAATTGCAAGTTTGGCCAAAGTCAACACTTTGACTTTTAGGACAGTCAATTTAGGAAAGTTTTCCTAATTAGGAAGTAAATGTTTTAAGACAATGTTTTATTAAGACATGTTCCATTTAGGAAACATTTTGTCTTGTTTAGGACAACTCTTGTCTTAATTAGGACAAAGTGGATAAGGTTATCTATTATGTCTTAAGTTTCCTATTT
>CANYLF012046754.1:0-11785 GCA_948193215.1 Bocquillonia castaneifolia
TAACTATCTAGTCCAACTCCCATACTTCTTTTACAAATAGCTCCTCAACTTTTCTTACAATCTAGTCCTTCAATTAATCTAACTCCCATCAATCCTATTTCACACAATTATACTTAATGATACACAATTAATAGAATTGAACTATCAAGAGATAACTCCTCAAATAATCAATTATTACCATATAACCAATTAACCACCTCAAACTATTATTTCTTTCAATTACACCCCTCCTACTAAGAATCCTCAATGAATCAACCTCCGTTAACAAAATTAAACATACTAATGATTCCAGTACTTATTGAAATGATTACTCGTACTTAGATGCATAATTAATTGTTAATTAATTATGGACGTTACATCCTTGATCTCCAGGACAGAGGAGGTGACTTTCTGCATTTTCTTCTCAGTTTTCTTTTTGGGTTGTTTATCCTTTGTTTCCATCCAACCTTTAATATCCTGGATTTTGTTATCAAACTTTTGACATGCTTCATCCAAAATTCTGGCTACATCCGTTGCCCTAATCATGCTACTTCCCTCCCTTCCCCTTGTGTTAGTAGGATAGGAGGATGCATCATCCAGGTCATTCCCCCCTTCTTTCCTTCCACCATTAAAATTATCTCCTTGAGGCGCATGAGGGGGAACGAATTGGGGAACATATTCATGGTGCCCTTGAAGTATGGCCATAGTTTGAGCTGGCACTCCCAGTGGGGGAGGGGGGAATGTCATTATTAGGTCAGGGAGTGAGAATTCCTTGATTTGGAATGAATGTAAGGCCTGGGTGATAAACAGGTGGAGGAGGTAAATAAGGAACATTGAAATTTGTTCTAGGTGGCCTTAATGGAGCTGGGGGAACCAGTAGTGGCACGGAGGTTGCTGGTGGATCTGGAGTGATAGGAGGAGTCCCCAATGGTAGGGATGGGAATCCTGGAGTTTAAGGATTCTGTGTTCCAAGAGTTAAAGTATGTCAAGGAGTTTGATTAGCAGCGGGAACTAAAAACCTAGGTGGTTGCTGAGTGGGGAAAGTCCCTTGAGTAGTTCTGGGTGGTTGTGGCATCCGCGCCGGAAGTCCTCCTGGGCCAAAAAAACTGGGAGGTAAGCCGTAGGAGGGGTCGTTATTCGTTATGATGAACTATTTTCGAACTATTTTCGAATTAAAAATGGTCCATGCTCACCGCACTAATGAAACGTTCAGGACGTTTCTCCAAGAATGAAGCCTAGCCTGAGGTTCCCCTAAGATTGTCTAGTCACTGGAGTTAGCCTCTAAGAGTCCCCTGAGGTAGCCTGCACAGAAAAGAAAGAGACTTAGGGTGGTCCCCGGGGTCTGACTCTGATGCTTAAGTTAGAGATATTCTCTTGAGACTTATGAATGTATTAGAATGAGAGTATGATACCTGATACCCTAGATGGCAAGGGTTTATATAGTGGTAGGAACAATCCCCTTGAGCCCAGGATTCCTTGTCCTAATAGGCTTTGGAGTCTTCCTTTGCTACAGTGAGTCAGAGTCCCCCTAGGAATAGGAACCCCCCCTTGTGATGAGAGTCCCCCTTGACTTGGGATTCAAGGTATCAGGACATATAATGGGCTAACGTGAGCCTAATATGAAGTGGGCCTCTTGGGCCTTTTGAGCTTAAAGAAGTGATTCGTATCAGAAGGGTACCCATATTCATTGTATAATTCATATTCTAAAGGGTTAAATGGGTTATATCCCTTTTAGCACCCACTTAAAAAAAACACAACCCATTTATCACCCATATCATTAGTTAATGGATGTGTGTGGGTGGGCTAGTGGGTTTGGGTCATATTTGCCACCATTAAATTATATATATATAAGATTAGAAAAAATAAGTTCATATTTTAGACTGATAGAATTTTTTTTTTAATATTAGAGAGGGGATTTAAACCTGGAGAGGTTCAATATATATGTTTCGACCATTAAGTTATGCTTTGGGAGACGAGTAGATTAAATTTTAAGTAGTCGTTTATTCTTATAATTATTTAGTACAAGATTGGTATTTGAGTTTTTATACTATCAAAATGTTGGGTGTTAATTTGAATTTTGTTGGCCCAATTGTAAAGCCTAAATTTGTGAAAAAAAAGCCACAAAAACTCATTTGTCAAAGTTTTTCATGTGCAGTCGAAAGTTAAGTTCCACTAAATTGGCCATCTTGCAAACTGCCAATTTGCAATTACTCATTGCCTATAAATAGGCATTCTTATGGTTTTGAAATTATGTTCTTAACATTTGAGTGGTGTTCTAATTAAGAGCAAATTAATTTGTGTGTAGTGTGAGTTTGTGTTGGGTGTAATGCTTTTGGGTGTTTAATCTCTCTATTAGGTACAAAATTCAGTTTATTTTTGTACAATTTGAGGGATAAACACGATTTGATTATTTTTGGGCTTTCGGGTTGTGAGGTTATTTTCCAAATATATTGTACTCTTCATATCTGTTAGTAGATTTTATTTTCTCCTTTGCCCATGGATGTAGGCTTCCATCGAACCACATTAAATTTTTATGCCTCTATTGTCTTTTCTATTTTGACGCCTCCATTTTATTTTATTATTCCCAAAATAAATATTTATCCTACTTCCGCTGCGCCATTTGTGTCTGGGTCAATTTTGTTAACTTTCCCAATACAAAGTATGTTATATATATATATATATATATATATATTTTTTTTTTGTTTGATGTTCATATAGTTTAATTTGAAGTGTTTGATAGTAGTAATTGTTAACTAGCATTTAAACTATTTAATTAGATTTAGGGCTGAGCCGAACCAACCTAATTTTCTCTAACCGAACTGACCCGATTTGGGATAGATGTTCGAATCGAATCCGACTAAATAATTTCGGGTCGGTTCGGTTTTATCCGACAGTTAGTTATATATATAAAATGTGTTGATCATATGACTAGAGAAGAGTTTGGCCTGACGATCAGGCGCTCTTCCAATTCTTCCTAAGGTCGTGGGATGGGATTATCGAATCCCAGCCTCATAATGCAAGGAGAAATTTCTTTTTAGGAAATGATGCATATGGTGCACATGGGGATCAAACCCCCCCAACCTGTGAAGAGATTGCAAGAGACTTTCACCACTAGACTATGTGGGAACCTGTTGTCATATATGACATAATATATATATATATTATTATCGGTCGGTTTTCACCTAAAACCCGACGGCCAAACTACTAAAATTGAAACGGACCCATGAGCAATTCGGTTACATCGATTTCGGTTCGGGGTGGTTCGGGTTCGGGCGGGTTGTCGGGTACGGGTGGTTAATGCTCACCCCTAATTAGATTTATAACTATAGGAGTTTGTTTAATCGATTTTATTTACATATATTTATTAATCGGACTGAATTTAAATAAAAAATTTCTCAATTCTAAATTGTGATTATAAATTATTTTTTAGTTACAATATTTTTTATATTTAAATATATGTTTTTATCTAGTATATAAATAAAATAAGATAAATTAAAAAAAGACCTCATGAAAAGTGATAAAAATAAGAGGATTTGGAGAAGGTGCCAAGCAGTGATTTAGAGATCAAGGCAACATTCGCCAGGGCATTTTGCGTTGCCACATGCTGTGACACATAATGCAATTCTTGATTTGGTAGAGAATTTTATTGTGGTTCTGAAAATTTGATAAAAGTGAAAATTTATTTATTTATTTTCATTAAGACTTTAAAATTGATAATAACTAAATTAACCAAATGAACATTTAAAATTTAATTTGGGGATAAAAAAGAATTTCACACTAAAATTAAAACAATGGTTCTAATTTAAATTATTTGAAAAAGATTTTTCCTTGGGTGGCTGATCTAATACCGTACTGCTTTCTAATTCTCTTACTAGCAGTGGTTTATTTTGAATGCTTCACTTGCATTCAAGTAGAGAACGACTCTCTTATGTAGTTAAGCATAAATGTAAGCTGTTTCTCTGTAAACTTTGATTATTAATAAAATGAGCTTATTATTGAAAAAAAAGAGAAAAATTTGGATTCGGAGTCCTTTTTTTTAGGGAAAAGATGATTTTACAATCTGTTGAACATCAAGAGGAAGATGTTAACATCAAAGCCTCAAAAGTAGTGTTAGAAAGGGCCAACAGTACTAAACCATAAGCAACATAGTTAGCCTCTCTAAAGTCTAAACAAAGGAGAAAATAAAACTGAAGGAAAAGCAGGAAATAAAAAGCTTTAATATCAGCTACAATAGAACCAAACTAACTCAAATCTTCTATTGATGAACCCAGGTTAGAGATGAGCTTCTTGTTATCACTTTCGATCACCACTTTGCTGAACACTAAGACCAATCAAGATGACTTGCCATAACTTCAGCCTCATTAATCTGCAGATTTAAAGGTAGCAGCCTTGACACACAAGCCATCATGACCACAAATGACAATTCCTAAGTGATACGAATCACTCCTTTAAGCTCAAAAGGCCCACGAAGTCCACTGCATGCTAGGCTCACGTTAGCCCATTTATATGTCCTGATACCTTGAATCCTAATTCAAGGGGGATTCTCATCACAAGGGGAGTTCCTAATCCTAGGGGGACTCTGACTCACTACAGCAAATGAGGACTCCTAAGCCTGCTAGGACAAGGATTCCTAGGCTTAAGGGGATTGTTCCTACCACTATATAAAGCCCTGCCATCCAGGGTATCAGGTATCGTACTCTCATTCTAGTACATTCATAACTCTCAAGAGAATATCTCTAACTTAAACATCGGAGTCAAACCCCGGGGACCACCCATGTCTCTCTCTTTTCTATGCAGGTTACCTTAGGGGACTCTCAGATGCTAACTCTGGTAATCAGACAATCTCAGAGGAACCTCAGGCTAGGCTTCATTCTTGGAGAAAAGTCTTGAACGTTTCATTGGTGCGGTGAGCGTGGACTGTTTTTAACTCAAAAAGCAGTTCATCATGACGAATAACGACCCTCCCTATGGTTTACCTCCTAGTTTCTTTGGCTCAGGAGGATTTCCGGCATGGATGCCACAACTACCCAGAATTATTCAAGGGACTCCCCCCACTCAACAACCACCAAGATTTCTAGCCCCCATTGCTAATCAAACCCCTCGTGGGCCTCAACGTACTTAACTCTTGGAATTCAGACTCCTCAAACACTAAGATTTCCACCAATACCATCGGGAACTCCACCCATCACACCGGTTCCACCGGCAACCTCCGTGCCACTACTCGTTCCTCCGGGCCCATTAAGGCCTCCTGGAACAGATTTCAATGTTCCTTATTTTCCTCCCCCACCTGTTTATCACCCAGGCCTTACATTCATTCCAAATCAAGGAATTCTAGCTCCCCAACCAAATAATGACATCCCCCCTTCCACCGGGATTACTAGCTCAAACTAATATGCCCATATTTCAAGGGCACCATGAGTATGTTCCCCAATTTGTTCCCCCTCCTGCACTTCAAGGAGACAATTTTGACGGTGGAAGGAAGGAAGGGGGGAACGACCTGGATAATGAGTCCTCCCATCCTACTAACACAAGGGGAAGAGAAGGAAGTAGCATGATTAGTGCAGCTGATGTAGCCAAAATTTTGTATGAAACATGTCGAAAGTTTGATGACAAAATCCAGGATATTAAAGGCTGGATAGAAACAAGGGATAAAACAACCCAAAAAAAAAACTAAGAAGAAAACGCAGAAAGCCGCCCCCTCTGTCCTAGAGATCAAGGAGAAATCGCGTAAGAGGGGAAACGAGTAGATAGAAAGAGAAATCGCTCAGAGGGTGGAGCAAAAGGAGGATGAAAAGGAAAAGATAGAAAAACAAGTCAGAGAAGTCATTGGCAAGATGGGCATGCAAGATTTTAATCCTGGCTTCAATTTAAAAAATGAGTCACCCTTGTCTCAACATATTCTAGATAAACCTTTACCCAAAGGATTTAAGTTCCCCACATTAGACGTTTATTCTGGAAGGTCCGATCCTGCAAGCCACGTCTACAAATTCTAGACATCTATGAGTGTCCAAACTAATGAGAACTACATATGGTGTAAATTCTTCCCTACCACCTTACAGGGGAACGCCGCTGATTGGTACAAAACACTAAACCCTCACTCTATACACTCTTTCAGGCAACTCGCCACTACTTTTAGGCAGAGATTTACAGTTTTCATACAACAGAGAAAGGTGTTAGCAGACCTATTCTCCATCCAACAAAGGGAAGGCGAACCCTTAAGAAAATATATAGAGCGGTTCAACGATAAGATTGCCAGGATTAAAGATCTGAACCAAGGTGTAGCTTGCTCTGCTATGCTTCATGGTACGACAAATGAAGAATTCAGGAGGAAACTATTAGCCAAGGCTCCTAATAAAGTGGAAGCCCTAATGGCATTCGCCAATACAGCCATAAGAGTGGATGATTGCCAATACTATTTGAAAAGAATTAAGGAATACAAGAGGGAGCTCTCCCCAAGGGGAGACAGGTGATCCTCAAAAAGGAGCAAAAGCTCAGGAGGTAATAATGGGACAGTAAGTCCCAATCTCTCAAAATGCACAGCCCTTAATACATCTAGGGAACGAATCCTCATGCACATCAAAGATAATGGAGAAAGGATAAAATGGCCAAGGAGGATGAGCTCATACGCTGCTGAGAGAAGAGATAATGGCAAGTACTGCCAGTTCCATAAAGTTGTAGGCTATGATACAGAACAATGCAATCACCTGAAGAAAGAGATTAAAAAGCTCATCCAAGCTGGGTCCCTTAGGCGATTCATCAAAAGGGACGAACATGATAGACCCGCCTATGATAGAGATTATCGAAGAAATGATAGAGATACAAAGAGGCATGATGACAGGCAAGAAGAAAGGCCTAGAGAGCATAGAGGTGATAGAGGAGAATATAGAAGGAATGACAGAAGATAAGAAAGGAGGTGAGACAACAGAGATGATGAACGTAGTGATGATGATGAAGGCGATCGAAAGGTTAGAGGGGAACCTGTCAAATACATATATTTGATTGCAGGAGGAATCGGAGGAGTTGATAGTTCCACCAAGAGAAAAAGGTCCAGGTCCATCTATTCTATCAATTCAAAGGCGGTTCCAGTAGAGCATATTGGAACGGTTCAAATTTTAGCAGCAGATAAAGGGGCAACTGTAACCCCCCACGAAGAAGCTCTAGTAGTCAAAGCTCTAATTCATAATTGCATGGTCCATAATATACCAGTGGACA
Source organism: Bocquillonia castaneifolia (assembly GCA_948193215.1). NCBI lineage: Eukaryota > Viridiplantae > Streptophyta > Magnoliopsida > Malpighiales > Euphorbiaceae > Bocquillonia > Bocquillonia castaneifolia. Next base: position 7,192 of record CANYLF012046754.1, read on the forward strand.
CGGGGAGTTTAGTGAATCTCCTCACTCTTAAAGTATTTGATAAAATGGGTTAGACCAAGTAAAGATGTCCCCCGTTAACACTCCCCTGGTGGGCCCAGGAAGCAAATCAACAACTATAATTGGTTCGATCAAGCTCGAAGTAGAATTGTGTGAAGAAAACATAACCAAGGCATTATAAGCAGATTTTATGGTGGTTGATATCCCATTCGCATATAATGCTATCATAGGACGACCTATTCTTAATGAAACGTGTGCTAGCATTTGCATACGATACTTGCTCCTAAAGATTCTTAGCTCGAAAAAAAGAGGCGATAATTAAAGGTGACCAAAGACAGGCAAGGATCGCCTATTGTCAGGTATTAAAAGGGGTGTTCTCAACCTTTGTCATTGAGAGAGTGAAGTATCCACACAAGAAACTGGGGAAGAAATCCCCAGATCATGGAACGTGGAACACATCAGAAAATTCCACCTTAAAAAAGACCTTACAATAGCTAAGGTGAGTCAATATCCCTTATAGAAGCCGGGAATGGAACACATAAGAAAATTCCACCTCAAAAAAGACCTTACAACAGTTAAGGCGAGTCAATATCCCTCATAGAAGTCGGGACAACAAAACCTCTGATAGCAACTTAGATACCTATCTATTTTCATTTAAGTTTTTTCTTTTCTTTCATTTACATAAACAAGCAAAACGTAAGGCGAAGGGGAGCCTAACTCAAATCTCTTAGAAGTGCAATAAAGTTATCATTTGCTAAATCTAGCTTGATACAACTTAAAAAGACCTTTCATGATAAAGGCAAAATATGGTGAGCTCCTACAAACAAGCGGCTTGTAACCAAAACACAATATTAAGACCTCTCACAATGAGGCATAACAAACCTTAGTGGGAAAATATTAAGATCTCCAAGGTTGGGGGCATAGTTAATCAATGAAGAAGAAAAAGACCTTAAAAATAAAGGCAAATATACTATAAAGACCTTCATGACAAATGCAGTTATCAGCTTCAGGCGATCTCTTATTAAGGGGTGACCTAATAAGCAAAAACTTATTAAGACCTCCAAGGGTGGGGGCACAATCAATCAATGAAGAAAAAAAGACCTTAAACACTAAGGCAAATATACTACAAAGACCTTTCACGACAAAGGCAGTTATTAGCTTCAGGCGATCACTTTTTAAGGGGCGACCTAATAAGCAAATAAGACCTCCAAGGTTGAGGCACAATCAATCTTATGAGAAATAAAAGACCTTATACGGTAAGGTAAACACGCAAGAAGCTATATTCAAGACCTTTTCATGATAAAGGCCGTTATTAATTTGAGGCGACTTCTTAACAACAAGTACTGCTAAGACCCCTAATGTACGGGTATAATCAGTGAAAAACAAAAAAACCTTAAAAGCTAAGGTCAATAAAGACCTTTGGTTATTTAAAGGCAATATATTTAACAACTATGGCTATCTTCAATGCATAATAGAAGCATAAGAGAAGTTCGACAGCAATAAAGGCGAGTGGACATAGCCATTATATAAAAAGATTCCACAACAAAACAAGGCGAATGAAGAAAAGATTCGATTAAATAGAAAAGCTGTTTTAATATTTCACAAAAATAGATACATAAATCGTTCAACAAGATAAAGAAAAATAAATACAAGGATGATCACTCATCTGCTTCATCTTCATCAGGGAAGATGGTGTTCATAAAGGAGAGGTCAGAGTCAGGAAATTGATACTGTGCAGCCTTATGAAGATTCACCCGGTATTTGATGAGGGTTCCACCAACGGAGAATCTAAAAAGGGCATTTTCACCTTCAAGCTGAGTAACCTTAGCTTGAAGAGGTTCAGCATTCGCCTTCCAGTCAGCGTTCTTTTTCTCCAGTTGGTTTGCCTTTTCAGTCAGTGTTTGAAGATGGGTTTTGAGAGTAGCTTTTTCTTGGTTACACTTCTCTTTAATACGCTTGGTTTTATCTCTTTAATATCAGATATGAAATTGAAACTTACTGAAAGCATGTGCTCCTGAATTTGCAAGGCGAGTGAGTTGTGCATCCGCCCTGAAAGACCTTCCATGTCAGCTGGAAGGCTAATTTCTCTGCTAATTAGGGTGACACCTCTATTATTTTTTACGGTGGGATTCCCCAGCTCATCCACCCACACGTGTCAACTACAACCATTTCACATTTATTGCAGTCTCTAATACTCCCTGACACTCGCCATCAAACAACAGTCTTCTAAGGGAAACATGTTCAGTATAGGCGATTCTCCTTAAATCCTGATGACAAAGGGTTCACCTATGTTCACAAGAAACTTTACCGCACGACGGTTCGCCAAATGGTGAAAACACCCTCAAGCTAAGTCTTTGACATTAGCACTGCTAGGGGGGGACTTGTGATATGAATCACTCCTTTAAGCTCAAAAGGCCCACGAGGCCCACTGTATGCTAGGCTCACGTTAGCCCATTTATATGTCCTGATACCTTGAATCCTAAGTCAAGGGGGACTATCATCATAAGGGGGTTCCTAATCCTAGGGGGACTCTGACTCACTACAGCAAACGAGGACTCCCAAGCCTGCTAGGACAAGGATTCCTAGGCTTAAGGGGATTGTTCCTATCTCTATATAAACCACTGCCATCCAGGGTATCAGGTATCATACTCTCATTTTAGTACATTCATAACTCTCAAGAGAATATCTCTAACTTAAGCATCGGAGTTAGACCCCGAGGACCACCCCAAGTCTCTCTCTTTTCTGTGCTGGTTACCTCAGGGGACTCTCAGAGGCTAACTCCGGTAATTAGACAATCTCAGGGGAACCTCAGGCTAGGCTTCATTCTTGGAGAAACGTCCTGAACATTTCACCAAGCAAGTTCCGATTCCAATTGATGAGATTAGAGAAGCATTAGTATTTATCTAGACCAAGGAAGCATTACCAGTAATTCTTCTGAAATTAACATATTTTTTTAGTCCAAAAAGAGTAAATTATTCATCTCTTGAAGCACTACATGCTTATATTACATATTGCTGGCACTTGGTAACCAAATTTGCTTGCCACATCTTTAATAGCAGAATATCATTATTTGGAGTAACACAAAGAGGGATGCTAATACTTACTAGAAATGTAATTTCACAATGAGAAGGTAGAATTTTTACTTTATGTCAAGTGCTAAACTATAATTTTACTAAGATTTTGGATTATATATGATACGAATCACTACTCTAAACCCAAAAGGTCTAGAAGGCTCATTTCGTGCTAGGCTCACGTTAGCCCATTATATATCCTGACACCTTGAATCCTAAGTCAAGGGGGACTCTCTCACCTAGGGGGACTTTGACTCATCACAGCAAAGAAGGACTCCTACACCTATTAGGACAAGGATTCCTCGGCTTAAGGGGATTATTCTTACCACTATATAAACCCCTGCCATCCAGGGTATTAGGTATCATCATCTCATTCATACATTCTTATCACTCTCAAGAGAATATCTCTAACATGAGCGTCAGAGTTAGACCCCAAGGACCACCCCAAGTCTCTCTTTTTGTGCAGGTTAGGCTAACTCCGATGAGTAGACAACCTCAGGGGAACCTCAAACAAGGCTTCATTCTTGGAGAAACATCCTGAATGTTTCATTGGTGCGGTAAGCGTGGACTATTTTTATTCTGAAAATGGTTCATCATGATGAACAACGACCCTCCCTATGGTTTACCTCCTAGTTTCTTTGGCTTAGGAGGACTTTCGGCGTGGATGCCACAACCACCCAGAATTACTCAGGGGACTCCCCCCACTCAACAACCACCTATATTTCTAGCTCCCATTGCTAATCAAACCCCTCAATGTACTTTAACTCTTGGAATTCAGACTCTTTAAACTCTAAGATTTTCACCAATACCATCGAGAACTCCTCCCATCACACTAGATCCACCGGCAACCTCCATGCCGCTAATATTTCTCCCAGCTTCATTGAGGCCTCCTGGAATAGATTTCAATGTTCCTTATTTACCTCCTCTACCTGTTTATCACCTAGGCCCTACTTTTGTTCCAAATCAAGGAATTTTCATTCCCCGACCAAATAATGACATTCCCCTTCCGCCGGGAGTGCAAGCACTTCAAGGAGATAATTTTGATGGTGGAAGGAAGGAAGAGGGGAATGACACGGATGATGCATCTTCTCGTCCTACTAACACAAGGGGAAGAGAGGGAAGTAGCATGATCAGTGCAGCTGATGTAGCCAGGATTTTGGATCAAGCATGTCAGAAGTTTGAAGACAAAATCTAGAACATTAAAGGTTGGATAGAAACAAGGGACAAACAACCTAAAAAGAAAACCAAGAAGAAAACACAGAAAGTTGCCCCCTCAGTTTTGGAGATAAAGGAGAAAGCGCCTAAGAGGGGAAACGAGCAAATAGAGAGAGAAATAGCACAAAGGGTAGAACATGAAGAAGATGAGAAGGAAAAAATTGAAAAGCAAGTCAGGGAAGTCATTGGTAAAATGGGCATGCAAGACTTCAACCCTGGGTTCAATTTAAAGAACGAGTCGCCTTTGGCTCAACACATATTAGATAAACCTCTACCTAAAGGGTCTAAGTTCCCTACACTAGACGTTTATT
>CANYLF012047619.1:0-10371 GCA_948193215.1 Bocquillonia castaneifolia
CTAACCAAAATCTAACCATAAACTAAATAATTAAACCAATTAAAAGAAAATAACTACAATTAATTAAAGAAAACTTACTAATTAATAAGAAATCCTCCCTAACTTTCCCTTTTTTCCTCTTCTTCTTCTTTTCTCAATCTCACTACACACTCTCCTCTATTTTAAGAATCTCTACACTTCCCACTAACATAAACCCCTTCTTATCCCTTTAAAAATTCATTTTGTTATTATTAATATGATTTAAAATTTTCTAATTGGCTACTTAAAAGGCTTCATTGACTTTTAAGGCCAAAAATTAAAGAAAATGCCATTTACTCCCCAAACAATATATCTACTACAAAAATCACCTCAAAACTAATCTTTTCAACACTTATACCCCTCCTACGCACAAAAATGCTTAATGATGCACAATTAATAAAAATTAACCACACTAATGACACAGTAATGACACTAATTAATCACTAATGCATGTAATAATGTATGAGGATGTTACAGTGGGGTCATAAGATTCTTCTTGTCTTTATCAGATGTCATGAGATGGAGATAAGTTCAATGTTTTCCATTCTTCGTCAAATGACTCTACATCACCATAAAAAGAAGTGTACTATGGACCACTTGGTGTATTATTGGAAGTTGATAGGACATTGGTGGATTGAGTTGGTGGAGGTGGCATTATTGGCTGCGCAAGTGAGAGAGTGAGTGGAGTCTCTTTAGTCTCTTCAGGCTGGGAATCTTGCATTATTGTGTCTAGCTGAGGGTGGTTGGCTGATGACTGAGCTTTCTTAAATATTGTCCATTGATTATATAGGTGTAGGTGAGTGGAGTAGAAGTGTTGGAAAGCATACTATTATTTTTTATTTGTAAAGCATTTTTCAGCTGTGTTAAAACATGTGAAGGAGCCAGGTGGAGATGAGTGGGAAGTTTCTTCCGGTGATAAACAATGTTCTGAGTTGTATAAGTGTCTTTAGCGTATAAAAATGGCATGGAATTTTAAAGCTTCTGCTAGACTCATATTAAACAATCCTTCAGCCCTTATGATCTTCAGTAGTTCATTTTTCCATTGATATAGAGTTTTATACCAGGACAAAAACTTCCAAGGTAAAGTACCTTCATTGGTGTGTATGTTCAGAAAATATAAGAGATCTATGACAGGTGTCTCTATTGCATGATAGAACAATGTTGACATACACTAAACGAACCAGAGTTCACTCTCTATTTGGGGGTGAGAAGTAGAAAGGTGATAAACCAAACACTAGGGATTTTCTAGATAAAAGAAACTTGGATTATTGGGAAGAGAGAAAGTCTGCTGAATAATTACCAAATAATGAAACATCATATTTCCAGCAAAATTATTCATTTTTTCTTGGGTAAGGTTAAGAGGAAGATTTGGAGGAAAGGGAGGTTGTTTTGAGGTGGCCATGAACAAAAGTGGGAGATCAAATAAGGAAGAAATGAGGATAATGGGCTGAGAGTCTTTTGGTTTAGAGAGTCAGGATAAGAAGTCAGGAATGAGGTTCTTGTTCCCTTTTATATACTGAACTTCAAAATCATATCTGCTAAACCAATTTTTTAACCTTACTAATAGGGCTTCTGGTAAGGTTTTTTGGTTAAACTCAAGGATCTTGGAAAAAGAAGAGTTATCCATTCGTATAATGAAATGATGGTTGATAAGAAAGATTTCAAATTTCTTTATTCCAAACTTAACAGCTAAGATTTCCTTATACGTTGAATGGTCATATAGTTTTGCTGGAGAGAACTGACCTGATGCATATCCACAAAGATTTTCTTTATTGTTTAGGTTTTTTAGGAGTATAGCACCCTAAGCATAGTCTGATGCGTCACTCTGAATGATGTGTTGTCCATTGGATGGAATGGTAAGAGGTGGAGGGTTTTAGGCTAACTGTTTCAGGTTTTTTACAGCTGTGGTTTGTTCATCTGTCCAAGGTGGGGGGGCGGGTTTCTAATCATTTTAGAAAGATAATAGGTGTGCTGAGAAAGATAAGGGAGAGCATCTCTAATGTAATTGAGAATCCCAATGAACTGTTGAATTTGCTTGACCGTCAGATTTTCATCTGGAAAATTTTCAATTCTTGGGTGAGATGTGGACTAAAAGTATACCGACCATCTTGGAAATGCATGCCAAGGATTTCAATTTCTATTTAGCCAATGATACTTTTCTTTTCTGATAGCATGATTCCATACTGTTGAATAATTGAGAAAAACTGTTTGAGAAGATTGTGATGGGAATCAATATCTTCAAAAAATAGAAAAATATCTTCAATGTAAATCAAAGATGAATGAAGGATGGGCTCAAACATTTGAATCATTATTTTTTGGAATAGTGAGGGAGCTGTGTTGAGACCAAAGGGCATGACAGTCCATTGATATTGGGCGTTTGGAATACAAAAAGTTATTTTGTATCTTTCAGATGGGTGGATATACAATTGCCAAAATCCAACCTTAAGATAGAACTTTGAATAGTACTATGCCTTTTGGATATTAACTTTGAGAGTTGAGATTCGGGGTCAATGAAACTTGTTATCTTCAAGGAAATGGTTAAGGGATTTGTTATCAATAACAAGTCTCTTTTTTCCTATATGTTTTTCAGATATTTTTTCAACATAGAATGCTTAACAAGCCCATCGAGAAGTTGTGGGCTTAATTAATCCTTGTGGCAATAAGGATAAACATTCTGCTTTTGTAAGGGCTAGATCTGAAGGAGACATTCCTGGGTGGCTAGCTTTAGTAGGATTGATATCCTCATTAACCTTGAAAGGAAGATGGATAAAGAACTTAAAATTCTTCCAGAGAGGTGAAGGCTGATTGAACTGAGAATGAGACTCTAGACAAAATTGTGTGAACAATTCTTTATAAAGAGAAAATAGAGGAGGTGTTTCAGAAATGGAGAAAAGGTTAAGGGTAACAGTGTATGGCAGAAACTATCTTTTGAACTTTATACTAGTGGGTAAGATCTGTAACTTTTAAACTTGGTGATATAGATCAAGACCAACAAGAAGATCTGTGTGTGGTAATTCTAACCCAATGATATGAGTCCATATGACACAATCAGGAAAGAACTGGATGCCAATTTTTTGTTTTACGATCAAAGAAGTTTTGAATGTCTGACCGTTGGCCGCTCTGAAGAGCAGTGTATAAGATTTCTAGTACTCCTTAGGAAATACTTTGGGATTCATCATACTTTTTTTGTGCACCAGAATCAAAGAAGGCTATAACTAAGAGAGGTTTAGAATATTTGGATGGGAGAACAAGAACAGGGACATATGGTATAGGTGGTACAATGTTTGATGAGAACTGGGGTAAAAAGGAAAGGAGTTTGTGGAATGACCTCTATAGGAAATTCCACTATGAGTAGTGGAAGAGGATTTGGATCTGAATCTTAATCTGTAGAGTCCGTCTGACTTTCTTCAAAAGTTTCATTTGTGACTATAAACAAAATTTCTGGTGTTGCATCTTCCTGTTCAGAGAAGAATGACTCTTAATCTTCTTCAAATGATTCAGGCAATTCAAGACATGATATTGCCTGTTAAATCATCTTTGCAGCCTTTTATGGATTTTGTGGACAATTCTTTGCATAGTGGCTTTTTTCATGCAGATGAAACATCTGTCTAACTTATAATTCCGATTCTTCTTTTTTTAGCAATATCAAAATTTCTTTGAAGGATATTTCTTCTTGAACCATCATTTTTTTAAATCTAAGTACTTCTTAAAATGATGTCTGGACTTCTTCTTTCCTTTACAGTCATAATGGGAAGATTTGCACTTAATCTAAAGATGGTTCTTACTGCATGCCTTTTTAACTATAAGATTTTCATGAGCGAATTTCTTAAAAAGCTCTTGCTAATAACACAACCTTTTGATGGAGGCATGAGTAAACTACCATAATTCTCTAAAAGTAATGGCAGTAACTGGACGATTTGTGTCAAAGATCATTCTGTTAACTTTTGGTTGAGCTTCTTCAGGAAGAGAGGCAATAAACTTATATTTCAGCGTGTCATCACCATCTAATCCACCAATGAGATAGTAGAGATTGAACATTGCCATGTAGTGTTTTTCTAAATCTCTGATCTTTAAAGAGCAGCATTTGTGATCAAAATACTCCTGTTTTTGTTGTTTGAAAATTAAATCAAGACTCCCAAGAAATTAATTATGGAGAGCATTCATTGCTACTGAAGCTGAAGAAAGACCAAGAAACTACAACCTGGTATACACAGATTGAGATTGAAACCAGTCTCTCAAACTACCAGTGAATCTGGTAGTAAATTCACTGAGAACTTTCTTTAATGTAGTGCCTTTTTGGTTCATTTGCAAGTCTATCCAATCCATAAATTGAGATAACCTTTCTTTCCAACGATATGGAGGAAGATCGTAAAATGTAAACCACAGTCTGGCACTTGGTTTAGGTGGGAAAACTAGAAGAAGAGTTTCTACATCTGCATCTACATAATCCGGTTCTTCTGTAGTGGGTTCTGGTTTTCCAAAGGGGGTCTAGTTGTTGTGTATTCATAAGAATTTCAGAGATCTCTGTCATACTAAATCCTTTAAAAGATTTTGAAAACTGAACTAGAATGATCAATACTAACTAAGGATTGATTAGGGATATCAGGTTTCTTTTCTAGTGGAGGTAAGGGTTTTATTTTTTATTTTGAAGACTTTGGATAAAATTCAGAAAAGGAGATAAATGAGAACTTGTGGTGGTAGTTGGTGAGGGAGGAGAAAAAGGAGAATGACACATAGGGGAAAGAAATGAAGAGGATGAAGCTGTAGAAATAAAACTTGGTATAGCATATACTGGAGATTACACTAGTTTCTGAAAATCTTACTTAATCTGTTGCAACTATTTCTTTATCTGCATAATTTCTCTTTCTTTTCCTTTGAATTCTGGAGAAAAGAGTTGTTGCTGAGGCTTTCTTTAATTCTTGATCAAGAATCTGGAACCTATTTGTTAAGTCATTATAAAGCCGAATGACTTACTGAGAGAGATTGCCAATCTTTTGATCCAGATGTCTATTGTGCTGGATGGCTTGATCTATTTTTCCATCAATCATCTCAAGGTAAGAATTATGAGCCAAAGCGTTAGAAGTATGCCAGTTGAGAACTTCTTCTGCCTGTGTAAGGTCCTTCTTAGTTCTTGAAGTAGTTACTTCTGATGGAGTGATTTCAGATCTCATGTTTCTAGATCTGCCAAGAGGAGGAAAATCTGTAGATTTGAACATGAAATACTCTACAACAGGTATAACTAGAGAAGATGGCAGACAAGTTTCCATAGAACATGGAAGAGTTTGTTGTATATGGAGTAGTACTTCTTCTTTGAGGATTTTGAGAGCATCTTCATATACCGGGAGAGGAGAGAGAACAAGAGTTGGCTTGTCTGACACCTATTTTTCTTTTAGAATTCCTATCCATGGCCATCTAGATCCCAATCATCATCCTTTCTTTTTCTGATAGATCAAAAAGAACAAGGAGTACTATAAAACCTTTTAGGAATTAACCTTGGTTGTTCAGTAGGTAAGCAGATCTCATGGTCTTCATGACATGTCTAAAATTCTCATGAATACGCAACCACCAGATCCCCTCCCAAAGAACCAGAACCCACTATAGAAGAACCATATTATGTTGATGCAGATGTAGAAACTCTTCTCTGTGTGTTTCCCACTGAAACCAAGTGTCGGACCATGGTTTACATTTAATAATCTTCCTCCATCTCATTGGAAAGAAAGGTTATCTCAGTTTATGGCTTGGATAGACTTGCAAATGATCCTAGAAGGCACTACATTAAAGAAAGTTCTCACAGAATTTACTACCAAATTCACTGGCAGTTTGAAAGATTGGTTTCAATCTCAAGTTGTGTATACTAAGTTGCAGTTTGTTGGTCTTTCTTCAGCTTCAACAGTAATGAATGCTCTCCATAATCAATTTCTTGGGAGTCATGATTTGATTATCAAACAACAGAAACATGAACTATTTTGATCGCAAATGTTGCTCTTTAAAGAGCAGAGATTTAGAAAAACACTACATGGCAATGTCCAAACTCTACTATCTCATTGGTGGATCAGATGGTGATGACATGCTGAAATATACATTTATTGCATGTCTTCCTGAAGACGCTCAACTAGAAGTAAACAGAATGATCTCTGACACAAATCATCCGGTTACTTCCAATACTTTTGGAGAATTATAGCGGTTTACTCTTGCCTCCATCAAAAGGTTGTTAAGGAACTGAGTCCGCTCAAGTTCTATAAATAAAAAAATTCATTTAAAAATAATATAAAAGCAATTAAATTTCATGAAAAGGTAATAAAAAATTATGATAAAAATAATAACCATTGAAATTATTTAATAAAATAGTAAAAACTAATTATAATAAACCACATGGGGAATGTAATAATAATTCAAAAAGTTTATTCTACTCCATTAAGTAAAAAAATTATCGAAGAAAAAAACAATAAAAATTAAAAAAAATGAAGAAGAAAAGGAAGATGTGAAGGAAGTGACGTGAGAGGCTTTCCATGACTGACAAAAAAGACGAAGGTAGTGTTCGGCTTTAAAAAAAATATATAAAAAAAAAGTAAAAAAAAGGAAGTATTGATTCTTTTTATGGAGCACTCATATGGATGGTAGGAGTATGGTATTAAAAGATTAATTCACCAACAATAAGGTCTCAATCGGTATTTTTGCATGTCAAACTTAGAAATTAGTTCACAACCTCCTGCATAGGTAACAGGTCATAAAGTAAAATTTATTGTTAGAAAAATTTAACGGTTCAGATTAATTTCACTTTAATCTAATGGTCTAGAATTTAGACCAGAATGATTTTTTTTCCATAAACTATTTTTGTTTTCTTAATAATCTTTTCGTTGTGGAGGATATAAAACAAAGAAGCAAAATCTGACCAATTAAACAATAATCCATGAAATTTCATGGATAGCACACGTGTCAGAGCCTTTTATAAAATTCAACTATATATTGAATTTTTGTGCACATATTTTAATGAAAAGTCACTTTGGATGATACAATTTGAACAACACGTTCTTGATAATTATCAAGTCGCTAGACCCATTTTTTCAACTAGAATTAATTGTAATTAATTGATACTACACTATTAGTCTTCAAATCTACCTTCGTTGGATAGTATTAATTCAACTTATCTATATGCACTTCTATGTTGTACATTGAATATCACAATCAGCTTCAAAATTATTCCATCTCCGGTGTTCCATTTGAAACGTTCAGGACGTTTCTCCAAGAGCTGAAGTCTATCAGAGATTCCCCTATGGTAGCTTGATCACTGGAGTTAGCTTAACCTGTACAAAAGAGAGAGACTTTGGGTGGTCTCCGGGGTCTGACTTCGACACTCAAGTTTAAGATATTCTCTTGAGAGTTATGAATGTATTAGAATGAGAAAAATGATACCTGATACCCTGGATAGCAGGTGTTTATATAGTGGTAGGGACAATCCCCATAAGCCCAAGAATCCTTGTCCTAGTAGGCATAGGAGTCCTCTTTTACTGTAATGAGTCAGAGTCCCCCTAGGATTAGGAACCCCCCTTGTGATGAGAATCCCCCTTGACTTAGATTCAAGGTGTCAGGACCTATGATGACGTGAGCCTAACATGCAATGGGCCTCTTGAGCCTTTTTGAGCTTGGAGGAGTGATTCGTATCACAAGTCCCCCGCGCCACCCCCCCCCCCCCAGCAATGCAAATGTCAAAGACTTAGCTAGAGGGTAATTTCGTTCGTTGGCGAACCAGCTTGCTATAACGTTTCGTTTGAACAAAGGCGAACACTTTGGCATCAGGATTGGATGAAAATCACCTTTACTGGACACGTTTCCCTTAGAAGATTACTATCATATGGGCGAGTTGTCAGAGAATACTGAAAATTGTAATAAATGTCAAACGGCTCTAAACGACACTTGTCCCACTAAGCAGTCGTGTCAGTTCATTTTCCTAGATAAAACTGTTCACTTTCCCTCTTCTTTTATACCCTAATCATTTCAAACTCTTCAGTTTCTCTCTCATATTTGTGGACAAAATAGACAAAACTCTCAAAATTCACTTTTTCTTTCTCTGACCATCTATTTCTGCCGGCAACAACTTTCAGAGATCTCCATTACTCCGACCACCATTACTTCCTCTTTTCAATGATGTTTCTATTATTACCGACAAGCCATTTGTAGAGCCAACAGAAACGCATCTTCAATGATACTAAGTCCCTTCCCTTCTGGCTTTTTCTATTTTCATTCAAATCATTTTAATTCATGAATGTTTGTTGATGCAATCAGCACTGTTGGTGTTATCTAAATTTAAATGGAGATTGTCATTTAAATATATTGTTTGCCATCATCTGTTGTTTACTGCGTTACGTGATAATACCCTTATGCTCTGGTTAAATGCCCTTAATTTTTGGGGTCTATGGGTATGCCCTTGTTCTTTCTAACTAAATGCTTGATCTGAAATGTATCTAATGTTTGAGCCTTTTACCATAACTATTAGTTCTCTATTTCTGATAAATGTTTGGGACTTTTCTGGGTAGGACTTAGGGCGTTCATGGTGATTCAATCTTTTTACATATCAACCTCGTCATCTTCCACCTCAACCCCCCAAGCCAGACCTACAGTCACCTCTATTCCATCTGACTCATCAAACTGTGTGAACCAACCCAATCGCCCAAGACCAAACCCTCAGGCTAACACTTCAGCGCCTCTAAACACTTCCAGCATTGTAAACCCTAAACCTTTAAAGATAGTTCACCCCTTTCTTCCATTAGATGATAAACCTTGCAACCTGTCAGATAGTGATACAGAATCCTCTAATGCTAGTAATAACACCACAGAAGTCGGCCCTAAACCTTTTCCTCCTCTCAGCTTTAAAATTAAACACATGGCCCGAAAATAGACTAAGGATACAGTAGATCTTCACCTCGCCAAACAATATGAGGATGAACTAGATCTGTTCACCACTAGGTATGGTGGTCTGCCAGAAGGTTACTCAGCGAGGTTACCTACTGAGGGTAGCTTCGCCAACCAAACCCTTGGCCCCAATGAACAGATGGTTTATAAGGAGTCTATAGAGAGTGGTCTTAGGTCCCCCTTAGATCCCTCTCTTCAAAAAATATTAGAAAGCATTCAGTGTCCTCTATCTCGCCTTCACCCAAATGCCTATAAACTCTTTAGCGCCACCTCAATCTTATGCCAACCTAGAGGTTACAGCCTTACCCCCTAAATCTTCCTAAACGCATATAGTGTAGTGGAGAGAGTAAGGACCTCTGAGCATGTCACCTTCCAAGCGATCAAAAAGAGGTTCGTGGGTCTCAAAAACCATCTGAAAGGTTGGAGAGATAACTTTTATATAGTAACCTGTGAAACAGAGTGGGGGAAAATCCCTAATACACTACAAGAAAATGTGAAATTTGTGACGAAAATCTTCTACAGACAGTGTGTTCGTCGCAGATCTAAAAGATCTGCGACTAGTTGGATGCAAAATTAGGATGAAAATAAAAAATAATTGCATTCTGCGACGGAAAATGTACCGCCGTCACAAACGTGGACGCAATATTTTGGAGGGAAGCCTGGGATAAAAAACGTGATTGGTGCATTTATTTTTACGACAGTGTGTTGACATTCTGTGATAGATTACCATCGCAAATTTGAGAGGGACGTTCGTAGTCCGACGCAGAATGGGAGCGGGAAAACCCTAATTTCAGTTTCAAATCTATGACGGACATCATGTTAGTTGCGACCGCTATGTCCGTCGAAGACTTTTGAGGTATATTAAAAATGCAGCAGTCCCCTTTCTCCTCTTCTCTTTCTTTCTTCCTCTTCTCTCCACCCACAGCACCCACAGCCGCCATCGACCTCCACCAACACTACCGCAAACGACCTCCACCACCAGTACTACCACCGACATCACCACCACCGTAGAAGACTGCTGCCCACCGCGAAGCAAGAAGGCAGTCACAACCCCCAAGGCGTTTGCAGCCCTTCTCCCCCAGACAACGTTCCTGCCGCCTCCAGCCGTTCCGTCCATCGTCGCCGGCGCCGTTTGAAGGTAAGTTTCATTTTTTTTAATTTATTTATATATTATTTTAATTATTAAATAAATATTTTTAGGTTTTTTGAATTTTAGATTAATTGTTGTAATTAATTTAAATTAGTTACCGAATTAAAAACAATTAATGTAAATTAGTTAGGTTAATCATAAAATAAATTATGCTTTTAATATATATAAATTTTGTTTTTAATATATAATAATAATAGGTTAGTTGAATTAATTGAATTTAGGTGAAATTAAAAGTAATTTTGTAGGTGACATTAATTATTATTGAATTAAATTTTAATTTTAGGTTAGTTGAA
>CANYLF012047935.1:0-10421 GCA_948193215.1 Bocquillonia castaneifolia
CACCTCCAACTTTTATTTCTTTCAATTACGCCCTTACTACTCATAATCACCAATTAATCAACCTCAATCAACAAAATTAAACATACTAATGATATCAATTAACCACTAATGCATGTATTTAAATTTTCAGTCTGTGACAGATAGTCTCATCAGTGGCCACCTATTTATATTTGTGAATGAATAAGAAGATGATTTGGTGAGGATGAGTCATCCGCCCGGTACTGCAATTGAATTTGTGTATTTTTAAAAATTCTTGTGTAAATGGTTGAATTGTCATTATAATGTGATATAGATTAAATTGAGATTTTATGAATTTGTTGTGATGGTATTGTGCCTCACATATATGTTAGATTTATGAGAAAGGTGGCTGTGTGTGATATATAAAAAATATATATTTTACCTTTCTCATAAGTGAAAGGTGGCTGTGTGCGATATATAAAAAAAATTACATTACCTTTCTCATAAATGAAATGTGACTGTGTGCGAATATATTACATTTCTCGTAAGTTGATCATTTATGTGTGGTGTTTAATGATATGATTTGAAAATGTGGTATTGTTGAATTTATTGTGAATTGGTGAGAAGTTGAAAGAATTGAGATGGTAGTGATTTTGATGAGGTTTTAATTAATTGAGAAATAAAAAATAAAATTATTATGAATTGATTGGAATTAGGAAATGATGGAAAAGTACTTATGATATGGAATTATATATTGGGTTGGAAAATTTGGAATTTGTTTGAATCTGAGTTTATTGTAAATTAATTCTGTGATAATTATAGGATGGTATGCTGTGTTGTAAATTTGTTTATGATGTTGAGTGTTTTTTTTTTATATATTTTGATAAATTAATATAAACTGGCATATTATGTCAGTAATTGAGGAAGTCTAAGAAAATGACTTCAAATATTAAGTTGATTATATATATATATATATATATATATTCTCACTGAGCATCAAGCTCATTATTTTCCTCAATAATCTAGTGTTGTAGGAAAATCAAATAGGAAGAGAAGGCTAGATTTGGTAGAGCTTCATGTGGCTAGACTCCGGCGTTCTTAGGGAAAAGCATTTTCTTATTATTAATATTACTCAAATTTTATTTAATAAAGAGTAAAAATAAGTTAAAGAATTTTATAATATTTTTTTGTATGAAAGTTTATTTTATGATTAAGTTAATATTTTTAATAAGAATATATTAAGTATACGTAGTTTAAAAAGGTGAGGTGTTACATGTGATAAATCATTAGTCACGCCCAGAACTCTAATCATTAAATGCAAGATGAAGATAAAATGAAAATATTCCATCATTTGTATTAAACCCACAACTATGCCTCATTTTCTACCATATTTCCATTTTTATGCACATTTTCAAGCATTTCTAACATTAATTCCCACATTGTAAAAAGGCGGAGCACTGGTTGTATGGTGTGAGCCTCATCACATGTCATAGGGTCTTGCAAGATTAATTTCTTGATGTTTGCCTCTACTTGAAAAAATGTCACCTTTTTTCAATTTTTCCACAATTTTTTTGTAGTGCTTTTGAAGCAATGAATATTGTCTTTTACGAGAAATACTCAAAACGAATCATATTCACATAATTAAAGAAATCAATAACAACTGAATTACTCGCATTAATAACAAAACCAATTGCTATTGGTGGGCAAAACAATGGACATAAAAAGCAAATGGATTTTCATTTAGAATCAATGTCCTTTACCTATGAAATTGTCCTTTCATATTTGAAGCTCCATCATATCCTTGACCTCTTTATCTAGAAATTGATAAATCATGACGAGCCAACAAACCATCTAAAGCTACTTTCAATGAAGAGACTAAAGTATTACTAATATGTTCAAGACCAAGAAATCTTTCAATTACCTAGTCTTGCTTGTTGACAAATCATTCAATCAGAACCATTAGCTCCTTTATTGACTTATCAGGGACTCATCAAAAAGTAGAGAGAAATGATTGTCCCTAATTTCATCAATAATAGCTAGCATCTTCTCTTCTGCACAAGCTCTCACTAGCTCTTTTGTATCTGTGTAGAAGTCTTTTGATTATTTCCAGGAGCATTCTAACTAAGCACACGCCCAACATCCTCAACCTTACTTCCATACCTATAAGAAGAAAATAAAATAAAAATTCAATGCAAATCCCACAGAATGAATAACTTCATAATTCATAAATTATACTTAAGTTAACAACTTAATAAATCTGGCCAAAGTTGATGATTGCTAGGAAGAAGAATGTTAGACATTTAAACTTTGGATTTCTTCATCTTATTGGGAATCAGAATCCCTTCCTTGTTATCAAACACATAAACTCCATCTCTATAGGTTTTCGTAACAAGAAGGCATATTTTGCATGTCACCTTTACTCCCATGCAAGCCGTTCTTTTAATAACCCAAGGGTTGTGAAGCCTAGTCAAAATTCTATTAAGCCTCGTCCATTTCCAGCTGTAAGGAGAGACAATAGAACCTATTTGGATGTCATTTATGGTTCTATCATAAAGCCAGAAATTATCAAATTTTATCCTTCACCTAAAAAGGCTTGGATGGATAATTCAGTGGTCCTCAAGGCTTTAGATGTTGATATCTTATTTAAGGCTAAGGTCATTCTTCATGAGAATGATATCAAGTTTGAAACGGTCTCTTTCATGGGTGATCTGCATGTATTAGTGAATTTCGATTCACCATAATCATGAGCTGCCTTTTTGAGTTATGATTACCTAGGGCTGAAGCAGTTCTTTATCATTCCTGAAAATATTGATTCTTTTTACTAAGAAAACGGCTAGCTTGGATTAGAATTATTGGTGTGACTATCAACTACTAGGAGGTATCTCTTTTTGAAACAATTGCTAAGAAATTTGGTGATATTTTTAAAGTTCATCCATCATTTTATATAAGAGATAGGTTAGGCATGGCACAAGTTTTGGTATCTACTGGATTGAATTGGCGCTATGATTCTTTTGACATTTCAGTTGATTCAAGGATTTTTTTTGTGAATGTGATCAAAATTGACTACCTTGTCCTTTTCAAGTATGACGAGGATAGTTTCATCAACAACTCTGAATTCAGGACTTCTAATTTTTAGTCCAATCCTCCATCACTAATTACTGTCCATAATAAAATTTGATCTCTTGTAGAGAAGCAATGGGGATGATACTATTGGTCCTAATTCTTTCCCTCCTTCATGTCATGCACAAGGCGCTCATCAAGTGGTCACCGAAAGTGGTAGCCATCATTCCACTTAGTTCATTAATTCTAATAGAAGGAGAAGCAAAATAATCTTCCTAAGGGTCTTCTCATTCAAGATGATGAATCTGGTTCTCTTAATTCGGGTGCACAGGTCTCAGATAATGGAATAGGGAATTGTAGCCGTTTGGCACTGGAAAAGAAGCAATCAATTTTGAATTACTCAGGATATGAATTCATAATGCTTGGACATAGGATTGAATTTGAAACTTTTGATGAAAATAATTATTTAGAAATTGTACAGGTGCTCGAGCAATTATCCAGGGACCTTATTGTTAATAAACAGTAAGCATTCTCTCCCTCTCAAGGATTTTCTTAATTTTTATGAATTTTTTCTCCTTTGTGAATTGGAAAATGCGGGGTGGTTTGTCATTCCATAATAAACAACATTTTATTAGTTCTTTGATTCGTAAGTATGATCTGAGTATTTTTGGTTTGTTGGAGACTAAAATTTCAAATTTTAGTGATTTTCTTTCTAAGAGTTTATGGCCTAATTTAGACTTTGAGCATTTCTCGGTTCCATCTAATGGAGCTTCTGGGGGCTTAGTTATTCTGTGGAACTTTATTTTTTTTATCCCTTTCTAATTTTCAACGTGGTTTTAGATGGATTTCAATGGATTTTGGTTGGAGGAATCACAATTTTTGTTATCTTCTTATTTATACTTTTAATGACACAACAGAGAGGCGTTTACTTTGGGATGAGATTCTTCTCGTTCTGAAATTTTTAGGGTTTATTATTATGGTGGGTGACTTCAATGAAATTCTCCATCCTTCTAAGAGGTGGAATTGCGCCTCTTTTCACAATCCATGCTAGACTTTTAGAATTTTGTTGATATGAGAGAGTGGTCGATGTTCCATTAAGCGGGAGGTTTTTTACTTGGTATAATGCCACAACAAGGTCCAGAATTGATAGGTTTTTCTCTCTCCTAAATTGTTTAATGTATGGCCGAATGGTTTCTACTCTTCCTAGAAGCTCTTCGGATCATATGCCTTTGCTTTTTAAGTTAGAGGTTGCTGTCAACTGGGGCCCAAGACCTTTTAGGTCTTTAGATGCTTGGTGGAGCCATGATAATTTTTTAGATGTGGTGAAACAATTTTGGGTGGAGGCCAATGAAAATTCAGCCGAAGATAATTTTTGCAATAAACTAAAATACATTTGTGCTAAGCTCAAAGAGTGGAATGTGAATCATTTTGGTGATGTTTCAGCTAATCTAACTTTCTTACAGCTAAAAATTAATGAGTTTGATGCTATTATGGATTCCAGATATCTGGACCCTGATGAAGTGGTAGAGTTAACTTCTTTGCGGTCCTCCTATTACAGGGCTAGCAAGAATTGCGAGTCTCTTTGGAAGCAAAAATCTAGGGTGAAATGGGTGCAAGAAGGAGACTGAAAGACAAAATTTTTTCATTCTGTTGCTTCGGTTCACCATAAAAATAACTTGATGCTTTCTGTTTCAAATGGTGTTTATGTCCTTTCATATAAAGATAGCATTCGTG
Organism: Bocquillonia castaneifolia; assembly: GCA_948193215.1. Taxonomy (NCBI): domain Eukaryota; kingdom Viridiplantae; phylum Streptophyta; class Magnoliopsida; order Malpighiales; family Euphorbiaceae; genus Bocquillonia; species Bocquillonia castaneifolia. The sequence goes on from CANYLF012047935.1 coordinate 4,753, forward strand.
ATGCAGCTAGAGGACACCTCAGAGATCTTTTTTAGGGTGCTATTTCTATTCCTTTTTCTATTAATAGGCTTTCCTTTTCAAACCTTCTTGATGAGGTTTCAGCTTCTATGATTGTAAGATTTTCTAAAGAGAAGATTCATAATGCTATGTTGTCTTGCAGTGAGTCTGAGGCCCCTAGGTTAATTTTTATTTCTACAGGAGAGCATGGGATGTATTGAAATATGATTTTATGGATTTATTTAATGATTTTGATATGACTAATTTAGTTCCTTCTAATCTCAATTATTCCTTTATGGTTCTTATTCCAATTTGAAGGATTTTAGATTGATTAGTCGTGTGCATGGGTTCTGTAAGCTCCTCTCTAAGGTGCTAGTCAATAGACTCTCTCCTCATCTTTCTGGTTTGATTTCTAATGTGCAGCATGCTTTTGTTAAAGCTACAAGCATCCAAGAATGTTCATTCCTTGCTCATGAGATTATTCACTTGATAAAGAGAAGGAAAGAAAATATTTTGTTGTTGAAACTTGATTTCCAAAAAGCTTTTGACAACTTGTCTTGGCCTTTCCTTCAATAGTTATGAGAAAAATGAATTTTGATCCTAAGCGGTGCTCTTGGATAAGCAATCTGCTTTGGTCCTTTAAGATCTCTATCCTAGTGAATGGATCCCCTATGATAAGCAGGTTTTATTCTATATAAATCATTATGATTGTATTTAAGTTCTTCCTCATTTAAGTCAATTTAGCACTTATTTTGTTATATTTTTGTAATTTGCAGTGTGAGGTGCACATAGGCGCATATCGACCAACTCAGGGAGTTTGGAGCATCCAATGCGAAAAGAGTTTTGATTTGAAAATCCCCAGATCATAAGGGTACTAAGTCTACTTTCATTTGCAAAAAGAATCAGCTCAATTGGTGCCAGAACGAAGGAGAAGTGAGTTAAACTCTGGGAAATGCTCTGAAAGTCATCTCAAATGTAAAATGAAACTTCCAGGGGTGTTTTGGGAATAAGAACGATGGAATCAGAAAAACCTTAAAAATAAAAATTAAATTAGACATCTTTAAATTCATTTTAGGCTTAAGAATTTCTCAATTTGGAGTTCTTATGATTGAGATATGCTCAGTGAAAGTTTGGGGGCAAAAGCTGATTTCTCAAAAAAGGAAGCAGAACCGAACTAGACCTAGGTCTGGATCCGGTTCGATTGCAGCCATCAGCCATAAAGAAATAACATCGAACCATGCCTTGAATCAATCCGTGAACCGGACCGTTCATGGACCGGATCGGTCCAGTCTTAAATGGAGTTTTAAGAGTTTTTTTGACGGGTTTTGAGTATTCTAAGGGGTTTTTGGGGTATTTTTGAGACCTTTTGAGTGGGAAATATACATTGAAAAATGAGTAACATTTGGGAGAAGGAGAATAAGTGGTTTTCTTAGAAAAACAAAAAAGAAACTCTTGGTTTGAAGATTGGTTTGATTGGATTCGAGGGGATTTGCAAGATTTTGGAGGTTGGAGGCTAGCTATTCATCTCTAAGACTAAGTGTTATCTATTCTTGTTTCTTTAAACTAATTTTCTTTTATATTTATTAGTTATTTTCATTTTTGTGTGATGTATTTTATTATGTTGTGGAACTAAACCCCTACTAGAGGGATAGATTTGATCTAGTAGAGGGTAATTCTATTTTCTTTGGTTTGAATAGTTATTTTTATATATTGTTCTTAGGTTTTCATTCAATTTAATTTTTGAGTACTTCAATTTACATTATTCTTGCTTGATCACTATGAATTATGTGTTTTAGAATTGATAATTTATCGATAGATTGTTGTTAATCAAGATTTGGAAATTAAGCTTGTCTAGATGTTAACATGGAAATGACAGTTAATCTAAATCTGAATTAGAAACTTTGCTTAATAGGTTCAATCATTTAATCGAATTGCATCGAGAGATTACATTGTTGATTTAATTGGATACGTTTTATTGCCTCGACGGATGATTAAAATATTTTAGAAAAGTTTTGCTTGAATGAAATTTAAATCGAAAATTTGGATTACCCATCTAGATTATATTTTGAACTCTAGTAATTGATTTTATCGAGTTATTTGTTAAGTTAATTTCTAGTTTAAATTGCTTTTTATCATAAATTTCAATTCAACTTTCATATAATTTACTTTCTTGTTTTTATTTTAATTGTTTAATTTATTTTACAATTTAGCCAATTTAATGTCAATAATTCAAACAATCGATCGAAGTGTAGAACCCAAGAGGGGGGTGGGGGGTGAATTGGTGTGGAATAGAAAATAAAAAATTGATTCAAGAGTGGATTAGAGAGATGGAGAGGAACACAAAAGATTTATAGTGGTTTGGACCCAACTTGTCCTACATCCACTCTCCTAAATACACAATTTGGGGTTCCACTATCACAAATGGATTACAAGGAGATTTACAAGGCTATCTCCAACCTTTACAATGTGAAATTTCAAAGACTATCTCACAACCTTTACAATAGAGATTTCTAAGGCTATCTCGAACCTAGAGTTTACAAAGGCTTACTCCAAACCTAGTGTTTACAAGGCTAACATCAAACCTTTACAAGGAGATTTACAAGGCTATCTCCAACCTTTACAAAGAGAATTTCAAAGGCTCTCTCCAAACCTAGAGTTTACCAAAGATAACCCCAAACCCTTACAAGAGTTTTTTGATAAGCTAACTTACAACTTAGTGTTTAGTAAGGCTAACACCAAACCCAACCCAAGTGTTTCCCAATCCTTACAAAGATTGACACTTATACAAGGTAGAAAGATCACTCAACTTAAGAAACAAGAGTTCTAGAGATCTAACTACCCACACATAACCAAAATATGCAAAAATTACAAAGAAATTGATTTTATGTTTGAAAGATGTTATGGGAGCATTATGGAGATTTATAGGCTCATAAATCTCCATAATACTCATTTTGATGGGTATTTATAGGTTCATAAAGAGTTATGACCGTTGCCCACACTTCTCCATCAAAATAGACACTTTTAGGGCTTTTTAAAAGTCTGACAGAGTTGAAAATTACGGGCGCGGATTGCAGATCGCGGGCGCGATGCAACGGCTATAAAAAAGATGACCGTTGGGGCTTTTTGCTTGGAAAATTGCTGGCGTGATTTTGCGACAGCCATAACTTCTTGTAGAAAACTCCAAATGCTCTGAATATGGTAGACTTTTTAGGACATTTTGTACAATTTTGTATCTCACAAAAATTTTCCAGTTCGGCCTTCTTCATGCCCTAAAAAATCAAGATATTTTTGTGCTCCGATATTCCAAGTACTACTCACTCCAACACCATTTCTCCCAATCTACAACTCCTTTTGATGTGATTCAAAAGCCATATGAAACTAGACTTCAAGGGCTACAATGTCCTAAAATTTCATGTCAAAATTCCTTTTGTAGAATATTTTGCACCATTTTAAACATGACCTATCAGCACAGTTTTCTGCATTCAATTCTGAGCATAATTCACTTAAAAATCTAAAACTCCAAAATTAATGCTCCAAATTGAATTCCAGTTTTTGATATATAAAATAGACTTCCATAGCTTTCCATCCATATATAATTCGACCATATAGCATTTAGATAGATATGTCAAAAGCTACTCTAAAAACCGACTTAGTGTGCAATCCTACAATTGGCTTCTTTGGATTTCTTCAAAGCTTGATTCTTCAATCAACCTTAACTGTTTCCAAACTCTCCAAATCACATCCTAATGTTCTAAACTTCAAGCTCTCACCTTTTCCCAAGTGTTTTCATTAGGTTCACACTTAAACCTATCCACCTAAGCTAATGCTCACACATAAGCTTAAGCTAGCCCCTTTTCCCAAGTGTTTTTATTAGGTTTGCACTTAAACCTATCCAAGCACATAAGCACTCATCCAAGCTCATGAACACTCTTCACCATCACACTCAAAAACTTCATCATCTTTTGAGCTTTGATATCTCTCATAAACTTCTTACATTTCCATTACTTCCTCCTTATCTTCATCACACACACTCTCATATGCTTGCATTACATCAATTACCTAGAAAAGCACTTAGCAAACATATTAGTGTTACACAATGTTTTGTATCATCAAAATTACAATAGGAGCCTTGAGGTCCTTAGGACCAACAATCTCCCCCTTTTTGATGATGACAAAACATTGATGTAGATGACCAAGTACTTCTCCCCCTTTTTGGAATCAATCAAGAAGGGTGAAGGAGTAATGAAAGGTATAAAATTAAATAAAATAGAAAGGAGAAGTGAATGCTTATCTTGGGATATCATGTGTGACATTCAAAATTACTTCCAACGGTCTTGAAAATTTATGCATCATGTAGGCGATGAAACTGATCGATGTCGCGATGAATGCTCGTTGAAAACAAGGTTACTGGAAGTTTGATCGCTGACGTGATAGTGTCCATCACATGCGTGTTGCTTGATAATCTTCAAGTGATCATTGAATGTCTTGAGCGTTATCTCCATTGTCTTCTGCGTGATGGAGTGTGAGGACTGATTTGTACAAGAAAGTCCATCATCGCGCAGGTGATTAACTTGTCACATGCGTGATGAAGTCTTTCACCAGAAGCTGTGTTTTCTCCCTTTTTGCTCGTGATGCTTCCATTTTCCAAGTGATGTTCCTCGTGCGAGTGATGATATAGATCACGGGCGTGATGAAACATTGTCAAGAAATCCAAAAAATTTGCTACTTCATCACGTTCTGTGTTGCGTAGGCGATGCTCCTCGCGATTTTAGTCACATGGGTGATCCAGACCATTTTGTGCGTGATTTACGAGCCATTTTTCAATCACTGAAATTTATTTTGAAACTCAACCTACACACTTGGAAACTTGATTAAATAGTAAGTAAGAGTTGTTAAACTCAAAACAAAGATGATTGAAGGTCACTAATGCCAATAATCCTTTTGAGTTTGACAGCCCAATAACCTTAAGAGCAATAAAAAGGTTTTAAAAACTTTGCTAAAAGTGTGTAGTTGATGGAATTGATTGCTCCCCCTCAACTTGTGCATGACATGAGAAAAAAAATTTCACACAAGTTTTAAAACTCCAAGACTTTCTCCCCCTGTGCTAATACATAAAGAATATAAAAAGTATACAAATACAGAGAATGCAAATGCTAAGAAATAAAGGTATAAGTAATGAGGAATATATAAAATATTTTTATTTCTTAATAAAAAGATACATAAAAACATTAACTCCCCCTGAACAAGACACATAAAAAGAATATAAAATATAAAGAAAATACAATTCAAGATGATGAAGAAAGCATATTAGCAAGAATAGTCATTAAATCAGTTAAAGTCTGATTGGTTTGTGCTTGCTGTTCTTGGAAAAATAATAAATACTGCTCAGTAGTCATCAAATGAGAATTTGTGTCTTGGATCAAGGAATATAGATCTTCAAGGGAATGAGAAGTGGAGGATTGAGCGGGTTGTTGAACTTGTGGCAGATTCAACTCCACTGACCCACTAGTGGGAAATGGAGGAAGATCTTACACTTCATCCACTACTATAGGTTGCTTCCCTTTGGATTTGTGACGATGTTCATTTTCAATGGCAGAAAGAATTAGCTGATCAAGAATAGAGTTTGGAAATGGTTGCCTAAAGATATATTCATTACCATCTAAATTAACTCC
>CANYLF012049788.1:0-11506 GCA_948193215.1 Bocquillonia castaneifolia
GAATTGTGAATTGATTGGGATTGTGAAATGATGGAAATATGATTGTGAAATAGAACTTGTTTGTTTGATTGATAAACTTAGAATTGGTTGAATTTGATATTATTGGTGAAGTAAATTGTGTGGATTATGAATTATGTTCTAAATTTGTTATACGTTGCAAATCTCTATGCTGTGCTGGGTGTATTATATGATCTGATAAATTAATATAAACTGGCATATTATGCCAGTAAACATAGAAGTTTTAGAAAAGACTTCAAATATTTGAGTTAATTATATTTATATTTATGCTTATTTTTCTCGCTGAACATCAAGCTCATTATTTTCCTCAATAATCCAGTATTGCAGGAAAATCAAAAAGGAAGGGAAGGCTAGATTTAGTAGAGCTCCATATGGCTAGACTCCAGCGATCTTAGGGAAAAGTGTTTTTGTTATTATAATATTCATATATAAAAGTTTATTTTATGATTAAGTAAATATTTTTAAAATATATATACTAAGTATACGTATAAAAGGGTTTTAAAAATATTTAGGATATATATTGCCCGTATATATAAACAGTACCGTATAAATGAACAGTGCCGTATGTATAAATAGTATTGTATACGTGAATAGTGTCAGTGGGACCCACCTGTAAAAACGGTGTCAGAATTAAATTCTGAAAACACCAACGGACTCCTCTCAAGCTCTAGATTACAGATATATAATCAGTTTTATAAAATAATAAATGAATTTAACAGAAATTGGGAAAATCTGTTTAGATTTTTTCACCTCAGATCTGTAAATTCTACCTGGTAAAACTCAGTAATATACCACATAAAATGAAGGTGGAGAGACTATAAATCCGTAGAAACTTGAATCATTTGATTCTAACTCCATATGTGAAAGTTATGGGAGTTAGAAATTTGAGAGAGTTTATACACACACACACACACTATAAGAAAGAAAAAAGAAAAAACGGGAAGGAGGCTCTGCTCTCACTATCCCTCTTTCTATTTATTTTTTTGTATTAATAATAATAATAATAATAATAATAATAATAAATATGGTAATGATGTTTATGGTTAATTACTGTATTAACCTTTATATATTTTATAAATTACATCTTAATCTTTACAATAATAATTTAATTTTTTTTACCAATACATCCGGATTAAATTATAAAAATTCTTTTAAATAATATTTATAAATCCTCCAAAATATTTTTTAATTATTTTTTAAGGGTGTTACAACTATATATATATGATTAAATGAAATCAAATAAATAAATAAAACACACAGAATACTAACATGCATAATATAAATATAATATTAGCTCATAGATTCTGATGAATCCTTATCCTTTGTCAAATCCACAGTCCCGAACTAGCATCTCTTTACGCTAATCAACATAACTGATCTAGATGAGAATAAATATCTTATTAGGAAAAGAAATGAAACTAAATTCTAAGAATCATAACTCTAGATTCCTATACAAGCAATTAATAACCATCCTATTACTTAAGGATATACCGCATCCTATTATATTATTATTATACTCGATATAGCATTTTACGAGAAAATTCTACCGAAAATTCGATAGCATCTCCTTTGTATAACGGATATCTCTCCACCAAAGTGGAGCCCATTCTGTAATTAAAACACACTTCTATTATTTCCACCAGCTGCCGGGCCTACCAATATACCCGGACTTATCCAAACATAGCAATTATAGCATCAAACCACATTATCTATAGTGATACATTATTCAACTTATCGCACTATTTATATCTATATGTTATACTTATTTAAAGTCCAACAAAATCCACCATAATCATTTCATATTCAAATCAATTCAATATCAACTTAATTATAATAGAAGCATACTCGTATTATCACCATTTATTTTAATATTTTATTTATTTAATTTTCTTTAATAAATACTCATTTATAACAGTACCATAAGATATATATATATATATATATATATAATGAATTATAACTAATTCATACATGTTTAATATTTTAAGAGTTATTATTAGTAAACCTTATGTAAACTTTTATAAAGATTATTCGACTTTTACTAGATATATTTTTTGTCCCAACATTAAATAACTTATATAAGTATTATCACAACTAATATAAATAGTACTATCATATATTTATTATAAATAACTATTCTCATTATTATTATTATTATTATTTACTATAACATCTACTATATTTATTATTAGAATATTACCATTAACGTTATTATTATTATCACTATTATTGTTGTTATTATTATTATATTACTTTTATTATCAATGAATTCCATTAATTTCATTATCCTCACCACCATATCTATTATATCTATTTCTACTCATTATTATTAGTATTTATCATCTATACTTATTATTGTTATTTATTCTACCATTATAATTATTATTACTTATTTATATACTTGCCAACCATTTACGTTATTCAAATTAAACAATGTTTAATCCTAACATATCCAATTTTTGCATTCATATAAATAATTCAATTTTTATTATCTAAAATTCTTATCTACCTCATATAGTATTTATCTTGATGAATTTTCTTTAATTATAGACATATAATAAACACCGGTTAATTATATATTTAATATTCAAATAAATTCTAATAATATACGATAAATTATTATAAATTATTTTCTAACTTATTTTCATCTATTTAACACCTAAACAACTCGTTTAAAGTCTAAACATATTATTCCTATTGTTTTCTACGCGTTTTGGTAATTTCCATAGACCGCATTTTTACTTCGGGAATTTTTTATTCAAAAACCGCACATAATTAGCCTATCGGTCATTTATTAAAGTTGTCCAAAATATTTTTCCGGTATTTTTAAAAATATTTTCAATAATTTTCTGGTAGGGCCCCACCGCCACCTCCCATGGCTGCGCGTGGGGTCCAACCGCCACCACATACGACGGCCTGAAGGCCGTTTGAGGGATCCAACTAACCCAACAGCTGCGCAACAACCTCCCAAGTCTATTTTCACCACTCATGCGCCTCCCCTATGCCTAGAAACTCCAGATCGAAGGTAAAAGCCTCGTCGGTGCCGAGATATACATAAGCTCCGTTCACCGTCGTTTTGGCCTTGTCAGGGTCGCGCTCCACCACCAAAATACTCCCCTATAGACGATCTATAAATCCCCCAACTTGGTTCAGACCAACAACCACCAGAGATGGTGGTTCCACGTAGACTGACGGTGTCGCAACTTCGAGGACTTGGTTCTCCGTTTACTGGCTATGTTACATGGAGTTTTTGGTAGAGATGGATTCGTATGGTTGTGAGCTTTTGATTGGTAGCAGAATCGAGGCCTATGGTGGTCGAAAAATGGGTCTCTGATGATGATGAGCCTCGGGTGCTACAGTGCCCATTTCGAGAGATTTTGGGTACTGTATAGGTTATTTGTCTCTGAAGTTTTTGTACAATCTAGTCCCTGGCAGCAATTGGGCTTATATATAAACAGAACTTTTGAAGCTTACAATTATGCCCAAAATCGAAATTACGTATTATTCTTAACTCGGATTTGTTTTAAATTTCTACCACTAACTCATATAATAATTTAACATTTAATACTAGAAAATTATCTTTAAATAGCTTCCCAATAATCAATTATAAATTTTATAAATGTCTAGTTAACTAAATTTCCAAATCCCGAATTAAGATTGAATTCCGAATGAAAATTAAAAAAATCAAGAAGTTATGGTTATTATAGTGGTACATAAAATATAAAAATGTAAACATATATGTTTTAAACTTAATTAAAATCCTTTAATAAAACTATAGTAGGAAATGACATAATAAGTAAAATATCTAAATCATAAACAAAAATGTTCTTTAAATATTAATATAATTATCACTAACTCCAAAATTAGATTTTTAGATAAATATTGAAGTCAAAAGAATATTTCATATTAAAATTTTATAATCTCTATTTTCAAATAATTATATAAACATATATATTTCTTCTTCTTCTTCTTATTATTATTATTATTATTATTATTATTATTATATATATATATATATATATATATATATATAAGAATTTCCAAATTCTAAATAAAATTTTAATTTCTTAATTTAGAAAAATAGCGGATATTACACACATATAAAACATTTATGAGACACATATGAATCATAATCAGAAACAGTTAAGAAACACTTAAGAAACAATTAAGAATTAGCCTGAAATTCTTCAAGTTTAAATCTTCAACACTCAAGAAATAGTTAAGAAACACTAAAGAAACAATTAAGAAACACTTATGAAACAGTTAAGAAATAGTTAATAAATTAATAACCACAAAAACATCAATTGAAAATGTTCAGTTAAGAAATAACCACAAAAGTATCAATTTAAATTCTTCAAGTTCAGTTCCATGAAAATATATCAATATCATTCTTTCTAAATCAATATTTAGATCTTCAACACTCAAAAAACAGTTAAGAAACACTTAAGAAACAATTAAGAAATAATCACAAAAACATCAATTAAAACTCTTCAAGTTCACTTCCATGAAAGCATATCAATATCATTCTTTCTAAATCAAATATTTAGATCTTCAACACTTAAGAAACAATGAAGAAACACTTAAGAAACAGTTAAGAAATAACCACAAAAATATCAATCCAAAATTCTTCAAGTTCAGTTCCATGAAAACAATATCATTCAATATTTAGATCTTTAACACTTAAGAAACAGTGATGAAACACTCATGAAATAACCACAAAAATATCAAATGAAAATTCTTCAAGTTTATAAAAACATATCAATGATATTCTTTGTAAATCAATATTTAGATCTTAAACACTTAAGAAACAGTTAAGAAAACTTAAGAATCAATTAAGAAACACTTATGAAACATTTATGAAATAACTACAAAAACATCAAATGGAAATTCTTCAAGTCCAGTTCCATGAAAACCTATCAATATCATTATTTGTAGATCAATATTTAGATCTTCAACATCAGATTCCATCTTAGAAAAATGGATTCATCAGTGCTACGACAATATATTTACAAGCATCAAACTTTTACTAGCTAAGAAACAGATAAGAAACAGTTAATACACAGATAAGAAACAAAAAAGAAACATATAAAAAAATCATTCCTCAAAAAAATGGATTCATCAGTGCTATGACAAATATATTTACAAGCATCAAACTTCTACAATCTAAGAAAACATATAAGAAACATATAAGAAATGCATAAGAAAGATATAAGAAACATATAAGAAACGGATAAGAAACAGATAAAAAATAAACCTTATATGTTTCATGAAAAACATATCAATATCATTCTTTGTAAGTCAATATTTAGATCTTCAAGATCAAATTCCACCTTCAAACAGCCAACATCTTCGTTAATAGTCAGAAAACTCATTATCCTGCAAAAATAAATAAGAAACACTTAAGAAACAGTTAAGAAACTCATTATTCTGCACACAAACCGAGATAGAGACATTTCATCAAACAAGAAGAATGCAACTCACAAACGGACATGCAAGTGACATTCAAAACTTGTAGTAATCATAACATTAGCCACATTAGTCATATTATCACTAGCCAAAACCTCTCTTCTAGACCAAAACAATCTTATAAAAAGCTTATTAAATTCTCCCAAAATCATTTTAAGAAGCTTATTCCAACATAAATGAAATTATTAATTGAATATAACAGTCAATAACATATATAATACTCCCTAAAAAATGAAAAAACAAATCTGAAATTTATATATATATAAAAAGAAAACCCTAATAAATCAAACCTCCTAATGAATTTGTTGATTTTCCTTTGCTTTTTTTTCCCTCTCTCCATTTTTTGTTTTCGTTATTTTATAGAAAATTCACACAGAGTAAGAGAAAGAGGGGAGAGATAATTATTTGAAGAGAAAAAGTGAAGACCCGTGCAAACCTCCGATTTCCTTTATCGGTACTAGTTTTCCTTTGTCTTTAGGCTTTGGAGCCATTGATGATTTTCTCGGCAACCAAACAACAGTAGAGAAAGAAAGGAAATTGGGAGTTTTGGCTTGAGAGAGGATAAGGAAAGCTTCTGCAACAATTTTCTCATGAGGAGATTGAAATAAAAGAAATATGATAACAATAAAAAGAATAATAATATAAATATTTTAAAAATAAGGTAATAATATAAATATTTTAATGACTTAGGGTAAAAACAATAAATGAAGGAGTAAGAAAGTAAAGTGAAAAAAAATGGTATATAGTACTAATATTTTATAATAGAAAGTAAGGAGATTAATTTCCTCTTCTTTTTACATGCTTGGGCAACCTGATGAATTAGTTTCATCAAGCTTTAGTTGCGAAACAATTTGATCCTGCACCATATGTTTTTTTTTCGTTATTAAATTAATATATTGTGAATCTGCAATTTGATTATGGTGGCTCTTTCGTATTGTTTTGTTCAAATAATTGTAATTTCTTTTGACGATTAATCCTCTGTGATTTAATTTGACACTCCTATTACTGTAATCTTACTATATATTAGAAATATGTATTTTATGAGCATTTAATAAACCTATTTTAAAATATTTTATATTTCGATACTAACACCAGCTTAATAAAAATTCTTATTTGGTCCTTAAATTTAGTAGCTCTTTAGATTAAACAGGGTTAGTTAGTTAGCAATTGATTCTCTGTCGATTAGAATTGATTATTTGATATTTACACTATTATCTGTAGGAGCTTTTGGCACTCCTCCGACTGTCTGAGATATATTTATCTGTGTGGTCTATTTGATACTGCTTGGACTAGGTTCGCTCTATTTTAGATTAGAGGTAATTATAGTACATGACACGTTTTGTGTCGTTTTACTATATCTCTTTTCATAAAATATTTAATTTAAAATATTTATATAAATTGTGTTCGTGTTTTGTATATATTTATTTGAACTGAATTGTTCTATTTATATCTTTAAAATTTTATTTATCTGAATTCTATTGATAATATTTTAAATTTTTGAACTTATTAAATTATTTGATTTTTAATTTTCTACTGCTAGAATTAAATATTTTAATAACACTCTTGTATGTTAAAGCGTTAGGTTTCTGGGAATAGGCCTTTAGTATCTTTGTATGTTATTCGTTTGCTTTCTGAACTGAACTGTACAGTCCTTTTATTATTTTAGATTATTTTTGAATATGTTTATTATACATATATTCTGATTTGTTGTCCAATTTAATTATTTAATTGGACTCTAATCTGAATTGAGTACTTAATTTATTATCTGATATCTGTTAATTGTTTGGACTGATATTTATCTGATCATACGTATATCATAAAATGTTTAAATTTTTTTTATGGTTTTCAAACTGATACATGTGTTCATTTTTATATGTTATCTGTTATCTGGGCCCCACCGTGTGGACTATCACGGCATCAGGTGCATTTTGCTACATGCATCATTTACATTATTAAATGCATTAGAACATCTGCATTGATACTGAGATGGAGGAGATCATTATATCTGTTTGGTAGCGTGCTTACCTTTTTCTGGCCTTTGGTGATGTGGACTATCATCACCATGTTCTACTGTACTATGTATTTTATTACTGTATATTTTACTGCTTAAATTAAATTTATGATATTTTTGACATGATTTAGAAATAGAAATATTATTGCTAAATTATTCGTGCGTTTGTCTGTTTCCTTCTGTTGTGTGCTATAATTATCATTCACTGAGTTATTTTAGCACAACAAATATTTCTGTTATTTTTTTCAGGTCAGTAGATTTCTGTTGCTAGTCCAAGCTATATGTTTCTTTGGAGGAGTCTTCTGGTTTATTTCTGGTACAGCCTGACTTCTTTCTTCTCGGGCAGGTATTTTATTTGTTCAGCTATTTGAATAAATCAGTCAGTAAAACTCTGTAGTTATGTAGGGATTTGTTATTTGGATTCTGTTTCAAAGGCTTGATTTTATTTTGATATTTAATAATATTGTCAGATTTTCCTTTCAGTTATTTGTTTTTTTGTTAGGCTTGCATATGTTAACTTATTAATGTATGCGTCGGTCACGGTTCGGTTTTGGGTCGTGACACTTAAGATAATAACAATTTGAAAAAAAAGTAAATATAAATTTAAAACTTTGTCAATATTTATTCATTGAAAATAAAATATATGTTCCTTATTATAATGTTAAATATTTTTTTGATAATAAAATGTTAAATAATTATTATAAATTCTTATACTAAATAAAAATAATCAAAGTAAAATGTATTATATCATACTTTTACTAATTTTTGAAAGTTTTATAAACATTTAAAAATCTTATAATATTATTCATAGAATATTTTATTAAATTTAATCTCTTATATTTTACAATTTATTCTTTTATTCATAAATTTTTTAAACAAATTTATAAACATTGTATGATTTTATAAAAGTTTATAAACTTTAAAAATTTAATAAGATTTTGATAAAACACGTCATGATTTTATAGTTTTTATTTCCTATAAGAATTTATAATAATTATTAACAATATAATATGAAAGATATATTTTATATTCAATGAATTAATATTTTTTTGACTTAGAAATTTGGTTAATATTATAAAATTCATTTTTCTAGTTTATATAATTAGTGAATAAAATAATATTTGAAGTGATTTAATAAATTTTATTTCTATTTTTTATGAATCCAAAATAATATATATATATATATATATATATATATATATAATTTAACAAATTTAATAAGTTTATATGATAAAAAAACTTACCAAAATATATTTAATCTTTTTTTTTCAAATTGTTATTATCTTAAGATTATGATTTTTTTCAAATTATATCAAATTTTATAATAATTTTATGAGTTTGATTGAATAATTTAATTTTTATTATTTTTATACATTCATAAAAATAATTTGACTTATGATTTTTGGTTAATATTATCAAATTCATTTTTCTAGTTTATATAATTAATGATTTATAAAATTTAAAATAATATTTTAAGTAGTTTATAAATTTTATTCCTATTTTTATACATCCCAAATTATATATAAATTTTTTAAAAAATATTATGTAAATTTGTGTTAATTTTTTATGAATTCGTGGACTTTTTTGAAAGAAAAATCAGTTTTTGGACCAAATTGACTTAATTTTTGACAAAAAAAAGTTTTCGGGCTAAATAGTATTTTATTTTTCAAATTTTGGTCTACACTGACAGAGTAAAAGACGGAGGGGGAAGTAGTTAATTTTAATAAACGTCGTGGGGGAAACAGTTGACTTTTGAAAAGTCATGGATGAAGTAATTATTTTTGGTAAACCTCAGGGGCGATAGTAATTTACCCTAAATATAAATACTTATAAACTCTAATGTTAAATATCTTTATTAGTATTTTTATTTATAATAAAATATATTTATACACCAATTTGGATATTTTACCATCATAATACCTTATTTTGATAATAGTTATGATTTTGTATTTTTACCTCAATAAAAAAATGATCAAAATTGTATCATGAAGGAATATTTATTATAATAAAAATAAAATGGATAGGATAAAATGTGTATTTTTCAAAGGTTAAACACATCTGCAAACACCTAAACTATCATTAATTTGCCACTTTTACACCTTAACTTTTTAGTTTGTCTTAGAGAGACATCTAAATTATGTGTTTTAAACATATGAACATCTAAACTAACATGTCATTGTCATTTTAATACTTTAATTATTATTATTTTTCCATGCGGACACCATATTATGTGTTTATACATGAACTTATAAGTATCTAAAATTACTAAAATGTGTAGTTTAGGTGTCTAAAATTACTAAGAGCACCTCCAATGCTCTCTCCATTTTTCAAAAACTTTATATAATGGAGAGTGAACATAAAAAAATGTTACTCCAACCCACTCTTTATATGTAAATTATGAAGAAGAGAGTGGGTTTGGCTATCTACTTGCGGAGAGCCTAACTCACTCTCTTCTCTTAATAGATTTCAAATTTTAAGGTAACTTTATTTATTTATTTTAATAATAAATAAGAAAAAAAATAAAATGCTCAATTTGGATGAAAGAGAAAAATTAATATCATTTAAATTTCATTAAGAAAAGTAAAAAAAATATAAATGGAGAGTGCATTGGAGGAAAATAAAATTTTTATTCTCTATAAGCAAAGATGCTCTTTATATAGAGAAAGATGCTCTTCATTTTACATTCCACCATTAGAGATGCTCTAAAATGCATAATTTATGTGTCTCTATGGCAAATTGAAAAATTAAGATGTCAAAGTGGTAAATCATTGATAATTTAGATGTCTATACATACCTTATATCATTTTTCAAACATAAGAGAACATTTAGTATATTTGGATACAAAAGTCAAAATATAATTACTCATAAAAAAAATAATAATACCTCCATTTTAAAATAGTTGTCTAATTTGACAAATTTACAAAGATTAATAAAAGTAATAAATGTTTTTTATTTTTTACATTTTACTATTGGTGAAAGAAAAAATGCATTGAAATTTTCTCAAGTATCATTAATAGGGGTAAATTAGGAAGATTGTGTGTTAAAAATTAAAACTTAGTGACTAATTTAGAGACACAAAAACGGAGTCAAATCAAGCAACTTTCTTGAGACGGAGGGAGTAAATAATAATGATACTTAGAACTGCCCCTATATGTAGTTACTATAATTTTATTGCATTTTTTTATTAGTGCCTAGTGCCTCAAACACCGAAAATGTGGAAAAGATTTTCAAATCGCTCTTTCAAGTATCAAATCCTAAAATTTAAGTTGCAAATCAAAAAATTCAAGCATAAACATGCAAAATACAAATAGACGCAGACGGAGTGATAAACTTTTAGTTATTGAACGATTTCGTCATAGAATGCAACATTAATATCGTTAATGATGGCTCGGCCATATATACAAATTGTCTCTTTTTTTTAACAGAAATAGATACTCATTCTTTAATTTGAAAAAGATTATAGTCTCATTAAGATAAAAGTTTAAAAAAAAAGTTACGTAGATCAACTAAAGAAATAGACTTCTTCATAGTTTAATAGATATTAAAATTGTACTCCAATTTTAGACACTGAACACTATGAATCGTTCTCTTTGTGAACTTAAGAATTTCACGAGTGATCAAAACCTATCCTAACTTCTTACTCCACTAACTTAAAAATATAAACTCTTGATCTCAAGATACTTTAACAAGAGATTTAAATCTTTCTGTTCAAATGAAAGATTTAGAATAGATCATTCGAGTAGAAGAAAATGAAAAAGACTATTAAAATCCCACGTAAAAAATATAAAAACCATATATTAACATCATGTATTTAACACTTATTAAAATGAATTATTAAAATGAAAAACTAAAAGGAAAAAGTGGTTTTGTGTCAAAAATAACCAAAACTATCCTTTAGAAACTCAAAACTACTAATGATTTTTTAGAGGGATGAGAGGATAAAATGAGAAAGGAAAAGTGGTGAGAAATATACATATTGTTGGAACCATGTAAAATCAGTTTTAGGTAAAA
>CANYLF012050084.1:0-19447 GCA_948193215.1 Bocquillonia castaneifolia
CATTCTTAAGATTTCTAAAGGAAAAGAAAATTTGAATATTTCTCTTGGCTCTCAAAGATCATCATGCATAAGACATGGATCAAGTTGTGATTGTCCATCCACTTCATCATGCACAACTACATTTGTAAGAGCAAAGCATGATAGAGCATTATCATTCATTCATAAGCATAAAAATGCTAGATGATTGCATGCACACACCAAAGCTAAATCTAATCACGCATTCATATATAGGTCACATAGAAGGCAACAACCTTGCAGGTCAATTGCTTCTAAAGGCCAACATTTTCATGGTCAAGCTCCTAAGAAACATCATTCGTCCTATAATTGTCATTTGAAACATAACAATGATGTTCTTAGAGTCAATGATTGTGAAAGGCATAATCTTAGTGATGCATGTACATTTCATGGTTGTTGCCATTATTGTCATGCATATGGGCATAAAGCATACGTTTGCAATTCAAGAAAAAGAGCTTATCATGCATCACCACATAAACATAGAGCTAAAATGTCATTCAATAGATATAACTTTCATTGTGATAATTATGGTCATATTTCCTACAATATTGCTATGAAGCATAAAGGACCCAAAACTAAGTTGGTTTGTGTTCCTAAAGGCACATGCACTAACCATGAAGGACCCAAACATCTTTGGGTACCAAAAGTGTCAAATTAATTTGTTTGTCAGAAAATGAATCTACCAATGAAGAAAGGCTTTAAATGAAGAAAATTTCACATGTTTGATTGGTGGATATAAAGAGCAAAGAAAATGACATTATTTGCTATGGACATGGAAAGCAAGAGCACATATAAATGGAAAGGCTAAAGTTAGAAGATGAAGCATATATGACCACTTGAGATGATAGTGATGATGGGAAAATCAATCATAGTTTCATGACTCATCTAAAGAGGTAAACTATATTTCTCACTACTTGTGTTTTTGTTATGAGTTTTGTGGTGATGGTTATTATTAGTAGTGATAATGATTGAGATGAGGAAACTATGGTCCAAATTATTTTTCATATTTTAGAAAAATGATGATTTATGAAAATAACATTTTGAAATGAAGAATCGATTTTGAAATTTGCAAATTGAGTTTTTATTCCAAAATTTTTTATTTCAAAGGTTCATTTTTAAAGATTTCTAAAAAGGAGAATAGTACTCTAAAAGAATGATGTTCTTGGAACCTAAGTATTTTATTTTTAAGAAAATGTTATTTGTTCTAAAGATCATGAGTTTCATGTTTGGCATAAATTTTCTTTAATTAGTTTATCTTTCTTACAATACTTCTTTGAGAAATCATCTACACCTCATTCTTGTAATTTTTATAAATCTTGTGATAAGTTCTGTAAAAATGATTATGTTTGTGATGAGTTCTTTAATTAGCTTGACCAACATTTCCATTTTTAATGTTCAAAGTGGTTTTGAAAATGATTCTTTGAAAATCAAAAAATGAATTTTAAGTTTTACAAAATGAGTTTGTAAAATCAAATTTTTGATTTCTCAAAGTTTACAAATTGTGATTTTTGGCTTTAGTTGTACAAATAACTCATCAACTTCAAAATCACTTACCTTTGTGAAACTAACCTACATCTCATCTTTTCATGTCACAAGTAGTTAGCCTTCAAAACTTAAAATTTGTTGTTATTATTGTTTTAATTATTATCATGATTTTTATTGCCTTTTCAGAGAGATCCATTTGAATTCTATTTCAATGGAAACTTTCAATACTAATTCCTAAGGATCCAAGTTTGTTTAGATACTAAAGAGCATATGAGTTTGTTTTTCTTGTAGGTTATTTGAAATCCACAAATATCAATAAATGATGGCATGAACAATTGTGCAACGACCGTTACATGTCGTACAACGGACCATGCAAAGTAGCAAACCTTAATCCAATTACAACGAGTCGTTACTTATGAAACGATCATTGGATTTGCATAACCATCATCGGCTTGATACAATGATCATGGAGATTCGAAGAAAGCCCATGCCACTCAATTGCAAATTCATAATGGATTTTCAAAGCACAATTCAAGAAAAGGAAAAGTCATTGAGACAATTATTGAGGGGGAGCTATTGGTGTGAAAAATATGGTAAGACAAGCTTCTTTCCAATTAGTATATCCTTTGGTGATTGCTTAACACATTATTTCTTATTTAATATATGATTAAAAATGTGTTTGAGCATACTTGTGTTGTGAACATGAATGATCTCATAATGATCATTATTTTAGGGGGAGTTTCATTTTTTTTGTTACTTGATAGCATTATTGTCTTCCTAAGGGGAGTTTGGGATATATTCTTGAGCTGATTATTTGATTTATTATCTCGTGAATTCTTGAGCATTATGCTTTATGCTTATATCTCCTTTGGCTTATGATAAGGTATGTGTTTAACATACGATATTATAGCCTTATCATACTTGGTAGCATTGATGTTAATTTCCTTAATGTGATGTTTTTTAGGTTGTGTGCCCTCTTTGGTGAAAAGATATATGAGTTTGCTTGCATTCATATGCTCCCTTTTTCCTATGTTTTCAATTGATTTCAAGTTGATTTTTTTTTATGAAATAGGGGAATTGTTTAACGGTCATATCTTGTTTGTATATCTTGTTCTCATCCTATACATATTCGTATATTTTATTCTCTTATTTATAATATTATTTGAAAGTAATGTTGAGGGGAAGATTTTGAATATGCACGGATTATCTTTGTAAGGGTGAGAGATACATGCTTTATTTCCTTGATGAATCTAACCCTTTGCTCCTAGAAACGATATTTAAGTTGATATTATAGGCAAGCTTGAAGAGTCAAAGTCATTCAATATGATAAGCAAACTATGCTACATAAGGAGCAAGATATTGTCCAACCAAACCTCTCAAAGAGTGAATGTGATTCAATATCCATCAAGGGAAGTAAACCATTTCTAGTATCATCATCATCTCATGCATAATGCATTTTCTTTTCATTTTTTTAATGATGATTAAATGAGTTTGTGTTTTGAATTACTCTCTTTAGTGCTTTAACTATTTTTTTTTCTTTGATGCTCTCTTTACCCTTTTGTGTCCATGAGTTGACAAAGGTGGAGAAATCTCTAGTTCTTTCCTCATTCTCCCCTTGTGGAACCTTTGTGGAACCTTGGATTGATTAGACAAGATTGAGATACATCTTTGAACACAATTGGACTTTAAATTGAAAACTAAGCATATAATTGGCAAAAAAAATTTTTTTTTTTAAATTTGTAAAAGCTTTTCTTCTACCTTTTACGCTTTATCCTACTTATTATGTACATGAGTTTGCAAAGGAGGGGAAGTCCCTGGTTCACCCTGTTTGGACCTTTTGTGGAACATTGGTTGATTGGGATACACCTTTGAGCTCATTTTCACTTAATTTGGATAATCAAGCATAATAAGTAAAAAGTGTTTTCAACTTATGCACAAGTTGAGAGGGAGCAACTCCATCAACTACACACAATTAGCCAAGTTTTAAAATCTTTTATTGCCTTAAGTTTCTTGGGTTGTCAAACTCAATAGGATTGTTGGCCCTAGTGACCTTCAATCATTTTTATTTTGAGTTTAACAACTCTTACTTGGTATCTAACTAAGTTTCCAAGTGTGTAGGTCAAGCTTTATGGAGCAATTTGGAAGATTCTCAAAGTGGCACGTAAGTCGCGACCACGATAACTAAAGTTTCACCCACGATGATTTATCATGCCCGTGATATGGAAATCTCCCATGCGACGAGGACATAATCTTGCCCGTGATTTATGAATCACACCCGAGATCTGAAAACCTAATTTCAAAGTAAAATAAATCTACTACTTAAACCTAATTTCAAATTAAAACAAAGCTACTACTTCTTTGATCACGCACATGGTCCCCTTTTCACACCTGTAACTCAAAAAAATTGAATACAAGATGCAATTAAGAAACAATCATATGATAGCCCAAGATAAGCATTCATTTCTCTCTTTTGTTTTATTTATTCCATTACTCCTTTACTTCACCCTTCTTGATTGATTCCAAAAAGGGGGAGAAGTATTTAGGCGTTTACTCTAATGTTCTGTCATCATCAAAAAGGGGGAGATTGTTAGCCCCAAGGACCTCAATATTCTAATAGTGATTTTTATGATGCAAAACATTGGTGTAATACTAATATATTTTCTAAGTGCTTCATAGTTGATGGATTTGCATAAGAGCATTTGATGAAGATGACTAAGTGATTATTGATAAGGTTTTGAACTTATGAAGACCATTGAGTGATGATGAAGAAGTAATGGTGTTGATGAAGTGGTGAATAGGTTTGGTGAAATATGAGTGATGGTGATGGAGTTCTTAATGGTATTCAAAGTGTTATATATGAAGATTGTGTACAATGATAAAGAATGGTAATGTGACAACCAAACCAATAAAGGGCAAGAAGATAACTTGTCATAAGATGTGGTCACACGTTAACGATAATAGTCTTCTGATTGGGAATTGGTTAGACTACGCTTGGGAAAGGGTATTAGCTTAGGTGGATAGGTTTAAGTGTAAACCTCATTAAAACACTTAGGATTTGGTGAGAGTTTGAGGATAATGAGCTAAGGATATGATTTGGAGAGTTTGGGAGAAGCTAAGAAAGATTGGAGAATTTAGTTTTGAAGAATTGGAAACTAGATAATGTTGAGACTGTATTAAATCTATTTTTTTAAGTAGCTTTTGACACACCTATAGAGTGATGTAGGGCCTCATTATATATGGATAGAAAGCTATGGATGTATAGTTTCCATATGAAGAAGTGGAATTCAATTTGGAGCATTATTTTAGGCGTTACGAATTTTTAAGTGAATTATGTTCAGAATCGCAAGGATAGGACTGCACAGATGGGTTATCTTTGAAATGATGCCAAATCTTCGATATATGGAATTTTGACATGAAATTTTATGGAATTATAGCCCTGGAAGTGTATTTGACATCAAAAGGATTTGAATTTTGGGAGATATGATTGTCCAAGTGGAGGCTGCTCGAAATTCTGAGCACTCATATGGCGTGAATTTTTACGCCTTGAAGATGACTTCGTTTTGAGCTAATATTTTAACACAATGTGGAGAAAGGCCTGATGTTCAAACCAAAAAAAAAAAGGAATCAAAGCATTTGGAGATGTGTAACTCAATACATGACATTTTGAAGTTGGAAAAACTGTGCAGAAAAGAGCTGCCAACAACTCAACAGCCCTCTCTCTTCCCTTGAGTCAATTACCCATTTATAACTGTTGGGCAATAGCCATGTAGGGTCATGTAAGGCATTTTAAACATATTTGAGGCATTTGTGATCCCTCCATGGCCTATATATACATCCATAAATGTCATATGCAATGTACAACAACAATTCCCATCAAAACAAAACACTTACAACTTTCTTTCTCTAATTAACTCATCTCTTGAGTTATTTTTTGTGGGTTGTATGTGGGTATTTAGAACTCTAGAGTATTTGTTGCTTGGGTTGAGTGGTCTTTCTACCTTATACTAGTGTCGATTCTTTATGAGTTGGGATAGCACTAGGGTTGGGTTTTGAGTTAGCCTTAGGAAAACTCATTTGTGGAGGTTGAAGATAGCCTTAGAAATCTTCATTGTAAAGGTAATGAGATAGCCTTGTAAATCTCACATGATAAAGGTTGGAGATAGCCTTGTAAATCTCCTTGTAATCCATTTGTGTTAGTGGAACCCCAAAGAGTGTCTTTGGGAGGAATGGACGTAGGCAAGGAGTTGGCCGAACCACTATAAATCCCATGTTTGATTCTCTCTTCCCTACTCTCTTTATATTTTCATATTGATTTGTGCTTGATTGAATTTGGTTGCTTTAGTTGCATGTTTTATTTGTTTACTTAATTATTATTTATTTTATTTTTCAATTAGTTTGATTGCTATTTCATTTAATTAGTTGAATTGCTTCTGCTGTTTGATTGAAAGTTTTAATTAAGCATTTAAGTCTGTTTTTTCTAAACAACTAATTCACTCCCCCTCTTGGTTGCCATAGTGATTTCACCTCAAGATTCGTACAGAGTCGCAGTCAAGATGGAGCTGGTGGTGGATAGGTGACTGTGATTATAGAGTGATCGCTGGTACAAGATACTCGTGAATCCAATTCCTACCTTTGGGCATTGCGGTCGCAATGCCTTAGTCGCATGGGCGACCAACCTGCATAGATAGGGCTGTAGCTACTTTTTCTATTTTGAATTCCATCGCGTGGGTGAGCCTGTCATCGTGGGCACGATCATCATCCTTGAGCCAAGCCTTGAACCTTTTAGTGTTGGAATCATGGGCATGACCAAACTGCCTGGGTAAGACTGTGGCTATTACCACTTGGGTTGCTTGTGCGATGAGCAATCATGGGTGTGATTCTTCTGTTTGCCCTATGCCTTGATCATCTTGTCATATGAGTCGCAGAGGTGAGTTGGTTTCATCGCGTGCACTTAAGAAACAGAAGGTTTCAGCACTTTCAAGAGCACTTGGTCATGGAGGCGATCGAAAATGTCCCAGGCACGATGGTTGGGCATCATGGGTGTGATTTTCAGGTCACTTTTTCCAGCTTTGATTTTATGACTTGACACTCAACCTACACACTTGGAAACTTTGTTAATCGCTTAATTAAGGCTGTTAAGCTCAAAATAAGTTAGATTAAAAGCACTTAGTCCAATAATCTCCCCCTTTTTGAGTCTCATAACCCCAAAACAAATAAAGCATAAAGTGTTTAAACAAGAGTGTGAATTGATTGAAATTGCTCTCCCTCAACTTGTGCAGCTTTTAAAAACTTACAAAAGCCATGAAGGGTGGTTTCGAAGCTAATGAGAGTTTTACACAAGTTTTAGATATTTTACCAAATATGTTTTAAGTCCATTTTTAAGTCCAAAGTTCATCTTAATCCATTCCATTACTTCTTGCAAGGGTAAAGAACTAGAATCTAGAGATTTATCTGCGTTTGTTAACTCAAAAAAGTAACTATTAAAATATAAATGATAAAAGTAAATAAAGCACAAGGGATAAGCAACTAAAAAAAAGACCATGAAGCTCAAAATAAATCCATTTCATTAAAGAATTAAAGATCAATGCTTAACAATAAAATGGATGATGCATGAAATGAAAATTTTTTACAAAGAGTTAGAGTGAGAGGGTTTGGCTTTTGGTTTCTTTCCTAAAGTCTTCTTAAGAGCTTGGACATTCCTATTGAGTGTTTGAAGTTTAATTCTTGTTTGACCATCCGTTTGTCCATCTTACCATTCCACCCCTCTTGGTTAACCATCATGGTAGCTAGTTTTTACAAGGTAGCAACCATGATGTCAACCTTTTTAACAACCTCATCTTCCTCTTCCCCTTCTTCTTCAGCTTGCTCTTCCTCTGCACCTTCTCAATGCCCTCCTCAGCCCTAGCCTCATGGGCTTTTTCAACTACCATCTTCTTGCCACCTTCTTTCTCCTTCCCTTTGTCCTCATCAGTCACTCCTTCAAGGTAAACATAGTTTTTGCCATCCCTTCCAACAATTTTAGCCTTATGGATGAATGAATAAGTTTCCATAAAGCCTCTTTCTAGTTCAAGTTCTCCAAAAAGGGGGTAGGCTTGTGGCTTGGTTGGATCAAACTTGAAGAAGTAAGCAATTTGAGATACATAAGAGATAGCCAAGACAATTAACCCCTTTCCACTAGTAAGACCAAGGAGATGATTAATGAAGAAGTAGGCTGTTTGGATAGGGTGGTTGTTGACTGCACAATGCATAAAGAGCAGGTCCTTTTGAGCCACCTTATCATTGCCCTCCTTCTTGTAGAAGACTTAGTTGCAAATTATCCCATGAAGAAACACCTCTTCTTTTTAAACTTATTTATACATATACTTAGTTTATGCATATTTAAAATATTAATTTTATCATATAATAGACTTTTATATATAAATCATGAAATGGCTTGATCAAGATCAACCATGACAAAGAGGGAAACAAATTCACAAAATATGACTATCTTAAGCGCTTCTGGCTATATTCAGATTTAATATGATAGTCTGGTGAATTTCTTTTCATGACATGAAGTATGACCTTCTTCAACTTGTGATTCATACTCTTCCAAAAGTTACATAAACTTTTCCCATTCACAAAGTGTCTAATGCTCGATTTACAGTCTTGTTTAATCTTTTTATTTAAACACAGTTGTGCATGGTATTTATACTATATTATATGATATTGCACTTAGTTAAATGTGAGATTTTGTTCTTAGAGATTGAGATTTTTAATCTTGATTGCAAGCAAATAAGAAAACATCCTATGTATCCTTTTCTAAATCTCAATCAAAACAGACCGTGTCACCATCAAACATTGTGTTTTGTCAATTTAAAGGAAATAATTTATTTATAAAAGAGCAATAAGTTATAAGATCATTCAAACATTTAACAAGTGTCTAAGATGATGATGAGAACATATTGATCAAGACAAATAACAAATCTGTTAGAGCCTGAGAAGTTTGTGCCTATTGCTCTTGCAGAAACAACAAATGTCTTTCCATGCATTCTAAGCAAGAATTAACCTCTTGCACCATGGCAGAAATACCTTCCAGTGAATGAGCATTGGACAATTGAGCAACATGTTGAACTTGTGGCGGATTCAAATCCTCCAGAACAACATTAGACAAGGGACTAACTTCTTGACTCCCCATTATTTCAAATGAGTCCATGGGTTGCTCTCCCTTAGATCTACTGAGAGCTTTTTATTTTAAAGTTGTCAAATACAACTGATCAAGTATTGATGTAGGATAAGGTGTTCTTAAAACATACTCAACACAATCTAAATCAACTTCAAAGGGCTCAAATACACGAGTAAGAATTCTACCATATTGTAGAGGGAGATCATTTGAGACAACAATAGACATATAAGACAAGATTGATCCTAGGAGATTCACTTGTTTTTTGGACAACATCATGGAAATGAAAAACATGTCTTGTTCAGTTAGCTTAAGGTAATAAGGATTGCTAGGAAATATATTGTAGAAGCATAATTGATGACGAATTCTGGTGGAAGCTGGAAGTTGATCAATAAAAGGAACGCAATAGGACTGAATGGAATCATCAATTATCACAATCCTAGTATGTTCCATAAAAGAAAGTGGATAAGAAGACCAACTTGATAGAGATTGAATCCCTACCCTTTATTAGGAATATTCAAAATCCTGCCAAGGGAAGAATCATCTAACACAATATCTTGACCTTTAACAAAAGATTCAAGGTTATAAGTGTTTGAATTGAAAATAAGATTTGCATAGAATTGCTTGACTAACGAGGGATAGATTGCCTTATCATCGATCGGTAAACTACGCCAACCTTGACAATCAAAAATTTTCAACACTCTATGTTTCTCTAAGAGAGAAACATCAACAACAATATTCGGAGTAAAGACATTTTTAATAAACACCTTATCCCAATTGTTTGAGGATTGCTCTTATTTTGAAGAGAAATGCTGGAGAAAGGGTTTGGATTCATGTTGAAATTTACAATAAACTAAAGTGACAGAGTTTTATGTGTATTCAATCACTTAAGGAATGCATGTATATAAATATTCATGAGCCAGCAAAAATTAACAACATATTTTCAAATAAATTGACAATTCTGATAGCTGCATATGTCAATAACTGAGATTCTTTATTATCTCGAGGAGAAGATCACTTGTGTTTTAACAGGAAAGAAAGATCATATCACTTACCTCAGGCTGAATTTTTCAAACCTCGAGCTATGAGCACCGTTATGCTCCTTAAATAGCATAGGTTCTTGACTAAAGAAACCCCTTAGCTGGCTTTGCTGATGCCATGATTTGCCGTTAAAATTTATCCTGTACTCATCAAAAGAAAGCATTCCATCTTTAACTTCTCATATACAAACTAGTTCACTCCCTGATACACCATTTCAAACCATTGTTATCTTCCTTCAATGGCATTCTTAGTATATGCTCTCTTATTCTTATCAGCTTAAAATGAATAAAAGAAAGTTGATCATACACACTTTACTATTAGTGAATCACTTAGACATACTCCGAACTGATCCTGACTTCTCATTAGAGATCTCAAGTTATAGGATAAAAACCCTTGATAAAAAGTCACTTCTCATTCCTGGATACATAAATGATATATCTCCATATGAAGAATGTGGATTATTAGAATTCTTCAAGCTCCAAGGATGGATGCATCTGCTTACTGATGCCTACCCCATATATCTTGATCTAGTAAAGCGCTTCTATGCTAACATCAAGAGAAATCTAGAGACTGAGATTATCACATCTTTAGTAAAAGGTCATGTTTTAACTTTAGACGGCTCAAGGATGGGTGGTCCATTCTGTGCATGATTAGACTGAAAATTCAATTCCCCCTCTAAAGTAAACAAGAATCTTTCTTTGCAATGACTCGAAGGAGGAAGCATATGTTCCACATGCTGTTGAGATCCCATTCCATATTAAAGTAATTAAAAACATGTGTTATCGCATCCTATATCAACGAGATCCAGATAGGGTTTTTTATAGGCTTTCTGACATGTTGTTTCCATGTTAATGACTGGAAGATCGGTCAATTTACCTAGATCCATGTTATAATATATGGTGGTGGTTTGGATGAAAAGGATGGCTTTACCTTTTACCGGGGTCCTAACTCACATTTTTAAGCATCTTGGGATTGACTTATCCAAATAAGATCATGTATCCCGAGAGCCATTCCCAGTGTCAATGCTTAAAAGAGTACAACTTAATGCTTACTTCTATAAAACCTTAAGTCTTAGTGTTCAGGAAAATCATCCACAAGAGGAACGAAGGTCCATTGCCATTTCCACCACCACTTGTAGTACCAAAAAATGTACCTTCCACTAGTGCATTACCACAATCTAATGTCTCCTCCATAATTAAAGATTTGAAGTCTCGAGTGGCTGCATTAAAGGGAACTATCTTGTTGCTGCAACAACAGCAAGAACAAACTTGCAAAATGTTGAATGAGGAGCTACGAGTGCTTAACAATATATATCCATAAATTTGGAACATCAATTTTGATTGTTCTTTTCTTTGTACTTCTCTCTATATAATCTAATCATTTACTTTAGGTTTCACAGTTTTTGTTTGAATTCATTACTACCACAGATCTAGTTATAAGGATATAACTTTATTTTTCTTGTCATCTTTCATAATTTATAATACCCTTTTTCACTTCCTTATTCACCCAGAGAAGTTGTCTCAAAACCACTAAAATTATTGCTGTTTAAAGAAGATAACTTACAAAAGAAAAGAAAATCTTTAATAAGTTGATAAGATATTAACTTTAGTTAAAACTGTACAATATTGTGCTTCAGGGTAATGTTTTCCCTCACTACCAAGGGTTGTAATGTACATGTTCTTCTTTTAATATTTATGTAAATGAAATGTATGCAGTATGGGGTGAGCATAAACATGCAATACATTGTTTGAGACAACAGGTTTAAAGGTTTTGAAGGCCGTTATTTCTTTCCGGAGCTGTCTCATATCCATGGTGGAGTCTGTGAAGTTCACAATGCCTTCTCTTGAAAATCCAAAGCATGCATCCCAAGCAGTTTAGGCATGACCAAGAGCTTGCCAAAGAGATTAAACTGGCAGACATAGGCACCTAGGTCAGGCTCCTTTTTCTTGTAGACTTTTAGGGTTGATGAAAACTCCAAAGTCAGATTTTTACAGCCATTGTACTTTGGCTTTGCGAAGGATGTCCAACTGAGATTCTTCATGTAACCATCAATCTCCTCTTTGATCCCTAGATTGGTAAGGGTTTCTTGAGTTACTATTCATGTCTCCATAAAGGTCTTCTCACTCAATCTTTTAAATTCTTCTAAACCAGCCACATCAAGAAAGTCCGTAATGGTTTTGGCTTGGCTGGCTTGAGCTTGAGCTTGAGGTTGTGTCTCTTGAGGAATGACAAGTTTAATGGCAATTCCTACCTTCTTCTTTTTCTCTTTCGGCTTTGAAGGTGTTTTCCTAGAAGCAACTTCAATTGTTTCCTTGATGGGCTTTCTTCACGTGTTCTAGCCTTTGTCATTCTTCCTTTTGTTGTCTTTGGAGAAGCTGAGTCCTTAGGAGGTTGATCTTAGGAAGTTTCAGTATAGGAGACTTTTTTATGAGGGTGTTTAGGGATGTGTTCTAGCAAGTTCACTTCACATTGTTTCTTTTCACTCTCTTCTCTCTATCTCTTTCCCATTTTTGTGAAGATATGATGTCAAGAAATGCAAAAGGCAATGAAAAACTGAGTTTTAAACACTAAAGAGTGAGAAGTAGAAGAGAAAAATTGGCCTCAAGCTTGAAATTCAATGAAAAAAGGTGTAAACCTTTGTTCTTATGATTAAGGGAGTATATATTGATTTGTATGAGACCCTGTATAGCAGAAAAATCCACAAAAAGCCTAAAAATCCATGACTAGTTGTTTCTCAACGGCTAGTAACAGCTATATTTTTTTGAATTTTGAAAGCCAGTTGCAGCTGTAATTGAGGGTATCACGCCAGTGATTTTTAAAAAACACTATAATGGTTGAATTGGCTTATAATTACGACCGCGATAAGAATGGTCACCACTGCGATCAAGGCCATACACCTTGGTTCATAATCCTTTTGAAAAAGCTTTGTAAATCACGGGCACAATGAGGTTGGTCATTGTCACGGACCAAAATTTCATTTATTAATGAGTTAAGCATTAATCATATCATGTCATTTTCATCATAATTATGTGTAATGCATTGCATAATATTAATTGGTAGATTAATATTTGAGAGTATTAGGGTTTATGGAAGTTTTGGTTAGTAAGGACCTAATTGTAAGAAAAGTTGGAGGAGTTATTTGTAAAAGAAGTATATGAGTGGGATTAGGTAGTTAGTAAGATTATATTTGAGGGTTCTGTAGGATAAGAAATTCAAGAAGAAGGACAAGTGTCCTAATAATAATAATAATAATAATGGGACAAGTGGCCAAAGGAGGAAGGGGAAAAGTGGCAATTAATTAATTAATTAATTAATAATATGAAGATGGGTGGACAATCTCTACACTTCTCCACCAACATCTCCTTCTCCTTTAACCTCTCTCTACACTAACATAAAACACCATTGATAAACCTTAATTTTAATTGAAGAATATAGTAAGTTTAGAGGAGCTTATATTAGCTAGTAGATTACAAGAAGGATTAGAAACTTAATTGAAGTAAGTTTACTCCTTTTTGTGTTAATTATTTATATTAGGCTTTTAGTGAATTTTGGGGGGGTTTTGGTTATTATTACATAATCATCTTATTAGTAAATTTTGGAGAGATTATTGAGTAGTATTTGTATGTTTGGATATTGTTTTGTTATTGAATGGTTTGTTGATTGTATTATTACGTTTAGGGGAACCTAAAGGCAAAGAGGTTGTGAAGGAAGGCTCATAGGCTTATTTGATTGTTCTTTACCTTTTTGTAAGTATTTAATTGATTAAACTTTTGTATATTAAGTGGAAATTGCTATGTTTGCTTAATTGCTATGTTCTTGGATTGAATTGTGTATTGAATTGTTAATGGTGCGATATTGGTTGAATTTTGAATTGGTGTAGTTGTAATTTGATGATATGTTGATTGAATTGAGAAGTCGTGAATTGATTGTGATGAGAATTGTGATATGTTGTGATTGTGATTGTGATTGGGGAAAGGATGAATCATGAGATGTGATATGCGTGTGATCGGGAAAGCTGAGCCGGGCGGATAGCTACCCGTATGAGTGAGATGGCGAGACTAAGCTGGGTGGATAGTCTCGTCGGTGGCCACGTAAATGTGAAATTATGTGAGGAAATGAAAGGAAATGTGAGGTTAAGTCATCCGATCCGAATTTGATGAGAAAGATGTGAATTGAGTTGTTTGATGTTTTGGGATGTTAAATTGGTTGAGAATTGTCTTGGTTGAATTGTGAATGTGTTCAATCGGTGAAGTTGATCTTGATTGTATGTTTATTGTATGAAATATGTGATTTGTATATGTTTAGTAGTTTTGCTTAATATATTCTTGGTTAATTGATTAAATGCTTATTGAGTTGCCAGCTCACCTCTTTGGCATAATTTTTTCAGGTTGATGATAGCTTGTTGATTCTAGAAGCTCATGTGCATTGCAATAGAAGTATCAGGTTGGCTAGTGGATAACGATACTTTTATGCATTTGGGTTTGCATGCTACTTGCATTTGAAAATGGTTATTGAGTTAATGAGAAACAAGTATGTGTAATGAATGTAGTATTCATATAATGGTATACTTTTATGTATTTATATGAGTTAATACTGTATATAGGATGTGATGTTAGTTCAAAGAGTTTGGCATGTTGTTTTCGAAAGGTTTTTGGTCAAGTTATAGTCTTAAAATCGTAGTCCCTATGACCTCAAAGTCATGCCCGCGACTGTAGAAATTGCCCCCATGATTTCAAGAAGAAAATGTCTAAACTCTCCGTTTCTTTAGTCACACCAGCGATTTTTACCATTGCACTCGCAAAGTTATGGCCAGATTGTCATGTTTTTGGACTGTCAGATCGCGTCCGTGATTATGTGTGTCACCGCCGTGACCAAACCTTGCATTTAATTTGTAAAAATTGTTTATTTTGTTGTGGTGTTACAGTCATGACCGTGATGCTTTTGAAAAATCAGTTGTGAAAAACTATTAGATTGATCACGCACGTAATGAGTTGATCACGGGTGCGATCCAACTTCCAGTAGGTTTTGAAGTTTTGATAGGGTTTGGTCACGGTCGTGATTTGTGATATCCCGCCCGCGATAAATAAAATAGAAAAGTCAAAAACATTTGACCTGCAGTTGCGCCCACGATAAAAGAAGTCACGGTTACGATTTACAGGTTCGAAAACTATTTTTCAAAGACCAAGTAAAAACAGAGTTTTTCTTTGCCATATAGTTTCAAGACTTGCTTTATGACTTCAAATGATGTCTTAGTATCATCATGTTTATCCATGGTTTTCATTTTAAGTCTCTTAATGCATAAGACACAAAAATCAACCATTTTCCGTAAAAAAAAAATGTAAAATCATAGGGTGTTTCCATGAAGCATACCCAATTCACTCTTAATGAAGTTCATGCGTTCTTCATTTAGAGGTTTTGTGAAAATATCGGCCAATTGGTTAGTTGTGTTAACAAACTCTACCACAACATCCCCTTTTTGCACATGATCTCTTAAAAAATGATGTCTAATGTCTATATGCTTACTCCTAGTGTGTTGAATTGGGTTCTATGAAATATTCATAGCATTAGTATTATCACATTTGATGCGAATGTGATCAATAACTAAACCATAATCTCTCAATTGTTGTTTCATCCATAAAACTTGTGATCCACAACAGCCCGCCGCTACATATTCAGCTTCGAAGGTTGACAAAGCAACACTAACTTGTTTCTTAGAACACCAAGAAACCAAGTAATTCCTAAGTAGTTGACAAGTACCAGAGGTGTTTTTTCTATCCATCAAACTACCGGCATAATCCAAATCCGAGTATGCAACTAGATCAAAAGAAACACTCCTAGGGTACCATAGTCCTAAATGCATAGTGCCATGCAAATATTTTAAAATTCTTTTAACAGCATGAAAATGAGATTCTTTAGAACATGCTTGAAAACATGCATACAAACATGTAGCATACATGATATCGGGACTACTAAAAGTTAGATAGAGAAGTGAGCCAATCATACCTCTATACTTCTTCTTATTTACACTCTTACCCTTATTATCTTTGTCCAATTTTATGGTGGTGCTCATTGGAGTTTTGCTTCGCTTGCATCCTTCCATCCTAAACCTCTTGATTAACTCCTTAGTGTATTTGGCTTGGTTGATGAAGATGCCATCTTTGCCTTGCTTGATTTGCAATCCCAAGAAGAACTTAAGCTCACCTATCATGCTCATCTCAAATTTCGTAGTCATGAACTTAGCAAATTTCTTACACAAACTCTTATTAGTAGCACCAAATATATTATCATCAATGTAAATTTGGTCAATTAGTATGTCATGCTTATGCCATTTTATGAAGAGAGTAGTGTCAACCTTCCCTTTTTCAAAATCTTTTTTTCGTAAGAAATGAACTAAGCCTTTCATACCAAGCTCTAGGAGCTTGTTTCAAACCATACAAGGCCTTAGTTAGTTTGAAAACATGGTTTGGCAAATCAAAACATTCGAAACCGGGAGGTTGTTTAACATACACTTCCTCTTCAATGAAACCATTTAGAAAAGTAGTTTTAACGTCCATTTGAAAAAGTTTGAAATCCATGAATGATGCAAATGCTAAAAGGATGCAAATGCAAATGCTAATGGCTTCTAATCTTTCAACGGGTGCAAAAGTCTCATCATAGTCAATGCCTTCCTCTTAGTTATACCCCTTGGGAACCAATCGGGCTTTATTCCTAATGACTTGACCTTGTTCATCCAATTTGTTTCTAAAAACCCATTTAGTCTCAATGATTGGATGATCCTTAAGTCTAGGTACTAAGTCCCAAACCTTATTCCTCTCAAAGTGATTGAGTTCCTTGTGCATAGCAAGGACTCAACTCTTTTCATGGAGGGCCTCATCAACATTCTTAGGCTTAATTTGAGAAAAGGAATGCTAGATTAGAATCTAAGAGATTAAATTGGTTTCAAGTACTTACACCCTTAGAGGTCTCACAAATGATGTTTTCCTTAGGATGATCTTTGGAGAATGTCCATGCCCTTGGAAGATCTCCATGCACTTGTTGGTGATCCACATGTGCTTGATCATCATTCCTTTGATTGCTTGCATGCTCTTTTTATTGTGAATTGTCCTTGTCAAGCTCCTTTGAACTATGAGTCTCATCTCCTCAAATGTTTAGCTTTTCAAGGTCACATACAACATCATAACAAGAAGAACTACCTTTCGTAAGATCAAGTTTACTAGATTCATCAAACGTAACATGCATGGACTCTTCAACAACTAGAGTTCTTTTATTAAAGACTCTATAAGCTTGAGTTGGAATAGCCTAAAAAGACTCCCTCAACCATTTTGGATGCAAGTTTCCCAAGATAGTCCTTGGTATTGAGAATGTAACACTTACAACTAAATACTCTAAAATAGGAAATGTTGGGTGTTTTACTCATAAGGGGTTTTCTTCAAAATAGGTCTTTGAGAAACACAATTTAAAATTTAACATGATGTGTTGATGGCTTCCACCCAAAAGTAGGTTGGTAAACCATACTCATTAAGCATAGTTCTAGCCATCTCAATTAATATGGTTTTTCCTTTCTACAACACCATTTTGTTGAGGAGTTCTTGGACATGAAAAGTTATAAGAAATACCTCTTTTAGAACAAAAATTTTCAAAAGCTTCATTTTCAAATTCTTTTCCATGATCACTCCTCAAATAAGTTATAAAATAACCTTTCTCATTTTGAACACGCTTTGCAAAATATTTAAAGGTTTCAAAAGCATCACTCTTATGAGTAAGGAATGCAACCCAAGTAAATCTAGAGTAGTCATCAACAATGACATAGGTGTAGTATTTTTCACTCAAGGTAGCTATTTGTGAAGGTCCAACCAAATCCATATGAAGTAATTCAAGTGGTCTAGAAGTACTTGCTTGGTTCTTTAGCTTGAAGGAGGATTTTGTTTGCTTTCCCTTTTGGCAAGCATCACACATCTTGTCCTTGGAGAATTTGATCTTGGGCAAATCTCTCATCAGCTCCCCCTTGCTTAGGCTTTCAATCAACTCACTCCTAGAGTGCCCAAGCCTTCTATGCCAAAGCCAAGCTTAATTGCTAATAGACACAGGACACTTCACATTTTAATTAGCAAGATTGTGTAGGTCAATTATGCAGACATTGTTTAGTCTTTTGCCCTTGAATACAACTCTATCATCTAAAGACTTGGTGACTAGGCATGTATTCAAATCAAAAGTAACTTTGCAACCTTTGTCACTAATGTGATCCAAGGTATGAAGCAATGGACCGATGACTATGGAGCATATTTTGAGTGGTGATGACAATGATTTGAAGACAATAAGGTTATTAGCAATCTAATAAGCTTAATTCTACAAAGTCAAGAAAGTCAACAAATCAAAGTCAAAGTCAACCATGCGGTCAAACGGTAAAAGGTCAACAAAGTCAATCTCCAAAGGGTCAACTCAAGGTTTGGACAAAACCCTAATCCTAAAGGTTGGCTACTTATCCATATTTCCAAATCCAATTGGGAAGTTAAAATCGGATTTCCAGAGCACATCAGCTTGTTCGGGCCATAACTTTTGCTACACAAATCTAATTGAGGAAATTCAAAATGTCACGGAAAGAGAACTTAAAGATATACAATTCATATGTTTTAAGAATTTTCATTTGAGGTCTCTAAGGGGGTTGGAATTGGGATGACAGTTTAAAGTTGTAATCTGCCAATTTTAGTTTTCCAACTAGGATTAGGATTTCTATTATTATTTGTTTTTCTTTCAAACCAAGCTTGTTTGGCCGAATTTTCTTAATTGTTTAGGATTAAAATTACTTTGTTTAAGCCCTATATAAAGAGCCATAAGGGCTGGCCGAAATTC
Source organism: Bocquillonia castaneifolia (assembly GCA_948193215.1). Lineage (NCBI taxonomy): Eukaryota > Viridiplantae > Streptophyta > Magnoliopsida > Malpighiales > Euphorbiaceae > Bocquillonia > Bocquillonia castaneifolia. Next base: position 18,551 of record CANYLF012050084.1, read on the forward strand.
ATAAGTTCAATAATAATATATTTTTGAGTTTTGCTTTTGTAAAAAAAAAAAAAAAAAACTAGGCGTTGCCTATTATCATTAAGGTGTTCCTTATTGATTTCTTGAATTAAACTATGTGTTACTTTATTTAATTATAACTTAAATAATCTAATAACTTGTTAGTTCGTAGGTTGTTTGAGCAACCATCTAATTATAACTAGAGGGTTTAGTGGTTAATTGCTAAGCTTGCTAGTTCCATAAAATTAATTGCAAACATCAAGTTAGATCTTAGGGTTAAACGAAATCAACAATATTGATTTGCTTGCTATCTGTTAATAGATATAGGGTTTATCACGTTTGATTAGGTTAATTCAATCTAAGTTGAGTTTGAACGTATCCTTTATATTCAAGTGAGCCGAATTTATCTGTCTTTTGTTGTTGGTTTGTATCATTTGGTATCAGAGCTTTGCTTGAAGGTTTGTGTTAAATTGAAGATAAGAAGCAATTTGCGTGGACTAGATTCGTAAGTTGTTATTAAATTCAATTCATTTTTTTTTTCAATTAAGAGTCTGTCTTCTCTTCATCATCAATTTCTGTGAGTTGTGGGATTGTAATTGTTGAATCCGCAACCTTGTGTGTTCGTTTTGTGTTTTCTTTATGCAAATCCTTGTGTTTTTGTGTTGTCCACAACCTTGATTTAATCTAGGGTTTGCGAATTGTTTCAATTTAAAAAAAAGTAAAAAAATATCAAAAAAAATATCAAAAATTCGAAATTAGGGAAACCCTTATTTTGGCCTTGAGATTCTAGTGTCAATTTGAGTTGTTTTTGTTGAATTCCGCATTGTTTCTTTACCCAAAGTTAAAATTCAGATTTAGAACTAGTTTATTTGAGTTTTGGTGATTCAAAATTGGTTTTTT
>CANYLF012050248.1:0-10530 GCA_948193215.1 Bocquillonia castaneifolia
TTTTGTTTTTAAACATTTAAAATTTTAAAAATCTTTTTTTTTTTTTAAATTTTATAATTTTTTTCACACCCCCCCCCCCCCCCCCCCCCCCCCCCCTTCTTGGAAAGGATGGCAAATATTATCCCATGATACCCGGCATAGTGAACACCCTTTTGGATCACCTTTCCAAAGGAACTTTTTGACACTATTCTCAAGTAAGTTGCAGATTTGTACAGGTATTTGGAACCAAGACATTAGATATAAAGGCATACTACTCAAGACAGACTTTATCAAAGTGAGTCTTCCTGCAAAGGACAAGCAAGAGCCTTTACACAAAGATAATTTTCTAGTGAATTTACTCACTAAAGGATCCCAATCTTTGACATACATTCTTTTGAAAGAGATAGGAGCACCCAAATATGTAATAAGGAGAGAGGAAACCTTACATTTAATAAGATCTGTGCAGTGTTTGATGAAGGATGTCTGGACACCTAAACCAATCAAAGAACTCTTTGAGTAGTTTATTTTAAGGCCTGATACAACTTCAAAACATTGTAGGAGTCTGAGAAAGTTTAGAATTTCTATCTCCTCTGCAGGGAGGAAATAAAGTGTATCATCTACAAATTGAAGGAGAGAGATGACAGGGATTTCTTCATTTAACCGAAAACCAGATAGGTAACCATTATTGATGGCCTTATCAATCATCTGCTTTAAAACTTCAGTAGCTATGACAAACAGGAAAGGTGATAGAGGGTCACCCTGCTTGATGCCCTTCTTCAAGGAAATTGGTTTTGTTAGAGATCCATTAACTATTACTGAAGTAGATGAACCAAATCTGCAGCCTTCCATCCAATTACTCCAGTTTGATAAAAAAAAAAACCCATCTGATCCATAGTTCTGGATAGGAATTTCTAGGAAATGCTGTCAAAAGCCTTGTGAAAGTCTAGCTTGAGCTGAAATGTTGGTTTGTTTGATTTGTGAACAAAGTGAACAATATCTGAAGCTATGAATGAACATTCATGGATGCTTCTTCCTTGGATAAAAGCAAATTGATTGTCTGAGATAATGCTGGGAAGAATGACTCTGAGCCTGAAAGAAAGCATCTTTGACAGAATTTTTTATATTCCATTTACTAAACAAATAGGCTGGAAATCTTTTAAAGAAGATGAGCTCTGAACCTTAGGAATCAAAACTGTGAAAGAGTTCTTTAAGTTGTTGGGGAATTGACCTGTTGCAAAGAAATCATTAAGAACCTTCATAATCTCTGTTTTCATGAAAGGCCACGCCTTTTTATAGAAAAAGAAATTAAAACCCTCTAGACCTAGAGCCTTGTTAGCTACACAGGAAGAAACAGCTTTCCAAACTTCATCCTCTAAAAATGGAGAAGTTAACAGTTCATTTCTTCTGCAGACAAGTGCATGAAATTGAAGGAGCTTAAATCATAATGGATGTCTGCATTTGCCTTGAATAGTTTGTGGTAGAAATTGAAGATGGAGTCTTTAATCTTGACAGGGTCCACATGAGTTCCTTCTTCATCTTTTATTGTAGCAATTCGGTTTCCCCTGAAGTGAGCAGAAGCAATCCTGAGGAAATAAGTAGTGTTGTTGTCGCCAAGCAAGGTCCATTTTGTTCTAGAGAGTTGATGCCACATTGATTCCTTTTATTTTTTTTGTGGTAGAGTTGAGTCTTTAGGTTTCCGATCTCTGCCTTATATTCATCAGAAAGAGGTCTAGTCACCTCATTGGAAGTTTTGTTGAGGACTGCAGCTTCCAATTTCTTTATCACCGTATCCAAATGTCCGAAAACTTCTCAGTTCCAGGATTTGATGGCGCTGTGGAAGAGCTTAAGCTTTAAAGACAAATAGAGGTTAGAATTATAAGCACAAATATTACTCCATGTTTCCTTCACAAAAGGAAGAAATCTGACGTCGTCCCACCAACAGTTTAAAGATCTAAAAGGTTTGCTTCCCTAGTTATAGTTGATAGAGGATTTAAAAATTAGAGGGAAATGGTCTGACAAAGTGGTGTCAATAGAAGAAATAGCTTGGAAAGGCCATTAGGAAGCAATAGAGCTGGAAACTAAAACTCTGTCTATCTTAGAAAAAGAAAGAGAGTTGAGCCATGTGTATGGACGACCATAAATGGGTAGGTCATACAAATCAGATAAATTTACAAAATGCTGGAAGTCTAAGATTGATTGATTCATGACCCCATTGTGACGTTCGTCTGCTAATAAAACCACATTGAAATCTCCGTAAATTATTAAATTATTGTAAGAGCACATAATGTTCCGAAGCTCTTCCCATAATAAGCAACTCTCACTAGGGTCATTTGGAGCATAAATTACAAGAAAAATATTTACATCATTAGACTTTGTATAAACATTGGTCAGCATCCATCTAGAGGAGCTAGCAATCATAGAGCAAGATAGTTTATATGTGTTCCAAGAGAGAAGCAGGCCTCCAGATGCCCCAGGAGAAGGGACGAAAAGAAATTGAAGTCCTAGTGCTGCCAAAAATGCTTAACTAGCATACCTTCAATAGAATCGCTTTTTGTTTCAAACAAAGTAAAAAAGATCTAGACCATGATTAGTCATCAAGGATTTTACAAAATTTTGTTTCAAAGAATTGTGCACACCTCCCCTGTAATTCTAACATAAGAATTGTAATGACATGAAGAAAATAATATAACTTGTAAATCGTTGGATTTCAGAGTCAGGCCGCATCTATTGTTGCCTTGATGCTTTGCATGACCAATTTCTTTCCATCGGTTGAGAATAATCCAATGCCATTTCCTATCTTCCATGTCTCCTCTATTTCATCAACTTTTGGAGCTCTTGCTTCATTATCTAGAGCTTCGCATATAAGCTTATTATGATTACTTATGTCTATGCTTGAATTGTTGGGGCTCGAGTTACTCCTTGATGAAGTTGCAAGCTTGCTAGATGGTAAGATTCTCCTTGTTTTTGGTTTGGAACGTTGTTGGTCTTTTTTCGGGTGATTATTATTTCTGTCATGCAAAGATGTGTCCATGCATGTGGTGGTCACGTTTAAAGAACCATCTTTTTTCCGAAATTGGTGGGTGTCTTGTTGTTGTGTTTCTTTATTGGGGTCCAATGCTATAGATTGATCATCTTCTGCCATATCCTTTGCAATATTTGAAATTTCAATTGATAAATCCTTCATCATAATAGCATGTGGTTCTTCATAATTATGCTGCTGGTCAACGAAGATGTGTTGGTCTTGGTTATTAGTGTTGTAGATGAGTGGTGTTTCAAGAGGTGAAGGGATTGTGGGGTTAGGATCAAGGCATGGAGAATCATTGTTTCTAGGTAGGGTATTTACAAAAAGTAAATCAGTGGGTGTTAAAGTTGAGAATTTTTTTGGCAAATTGAATCATTTGGTTTTGGTAGTGTCGGGTCTATAATGGCTGGGGTATCAAAATTTGCTGTTTGGGTTAGGAATTCATCTAAAGCAATCATAACTTTTGAAATAAGTGGGGATGAAAAGTTGTTGAACGTTGGAGCAGCATGATTTGCTTGATCGGAGAGTGAAGTCTCAGAATGCCGATGAACGGTCTGGATTCCGATGTTGTTATCGCATCTGTGCAGGAGACTTTGTGTTTTATTTCCCTTCGATGTGTTGACAGAAAATGTGCTTAGCTGATCATGGTTACTGAATTCCTCGTTGATATTATCCTCAATAGCTTGCTGAACTAGATGTTGGTTGTCAGCATCGTTTAATATCAACAGAACCTTTGTCTAACGGAGGTGAGAAAACCTTTTCAGGTGTAGTGTTAGAAAGCGGTTGATCAGAGGTGAGGTTGTGGTTTTCTGAATCAGAATCAGATACCATTTCAGAGCCATAGAATGAGTCATTTTTTGTCATAGAGAATTGGAAAGGGGTGTTTGATTCATAAACATGAATCTGAAAGGATTGGTCTGCAACATTAACTGTAAATTTCCCTTTAACAGGGCTGCTAGTAAGGGAGATGAAGCATGATACCACTTCCAGACGTCTCTGCAAAGTAAAGTCTTCATGGAGGCCTATGAAAGTGCCAAACTTGTTTCCCAGAAACTCAATCAAATCCTCCGACATGAATTGCAATGGAATACCAAAGATCTCGATCCAAGCTAATCATTCCTTTGCCTTGGGGCATTCATCCGTGAGATAAACATCTGTAATGAAGTCATTCAGAAAGAATCTATCCCCTTCCATAAACCCATCAAGAGCATCATCTGAATAGAAGGTGATTAGAACATTCTTACCCCCTAAAGGAGTTAGGGACTTAAAAGCAAATCCTTTGTCATTCAGAATAAAATGTAGTGACATTAACTGCTTAATATCACGTAAAATAGCAATACATGAATTACGCAGCCAAGAAGGTGGTTTGAGATTGCCCATGAAAGTGAATGTAGGCATACTATATACTTTCGAACCTTCATGTGAAGTCACAGAAGCATAGGATCTATAATCCCTAAAAACAGGCCGTGAAGATGATTTGAGAGGGTAATGTTGAGTGGGATGCAGCTTAGGTGAAGGATGAGAAGCAGCATCACGTTTCTGGGGATAACGAGCTAAAAATGCTCTAAGTGTGAAAGAACCAATGGAAATTCTATTAATCCTTGCTATCACTGTTGGAGCACTCATGTCTTGGTGAATTCGAATGAAACCGAAGGAAAGATTTTGCTTGTTACGTTTGGAGGCCAACGTAACAATACCATGCACATATGATGAAACAAAGATCCTTTGCAATTCATTGACACTCCAGCCATTCGGATAACCTTCGAAGTACAACACAGTTGGATTCTTGGCTACAACAGGTGAATGTGTTGAGGGTGGATGTTTGTTTGGGTGGTTAGGTTTAGGAATTCTCTCATGGTTTTCTCTCATTGTTTTCAAATGTTTTATTAATTTTTTAGTTACTTCATTTTTATTTTTATGTAACAAAAAATCAACTTATCAAAAAAAATGTAACAAAAAATGTCAATTGAAATCAAAATATATATTTTTTTTATTAATATGACAATTAAGAAATATTTTTTTTTCTTATTTTGTTTAATATGGGTGAGCGCAATACTTGATTATTTATGAATCAAATAAAAGAATAAAAAAAAATACAAAATCGAAATGTATAATTTACTTTTTAATTATGACCAAATAAAATTATATTATTAATTTTAATTTATATGCTTCAAAAGATTCTTAAATATTTAGAGTGAAAATTATATTTAATAGTACGATGGCCTTTTAAACTTTTTCATGATGAGATAATAAGTCCAAACGTAGTAAAAAAAAATTTTCCCCGCTTCTGTGAAGATTTATTCCTTGGTAATTTGGATTGCAGTTGTTGATTGCCAATAGAGATTAAAATAATCCCATTGCACAATTGGGTGAGAAAATAAAAATGATTTAGATCAGAGGGATAAAATGATATTATGCTTTGAATGATTATTAAATTTGATTTTAATTAGTAAATTAATTTCTGTTTTCTGTTTGCTCACAGCTCAGCAACATTTTTCTATCGGAATATTCTAAGGAAAAACACTCTTTTACAAGCTCGGAGGAATATTTGTCATCATTATGATTTGGTATTGATCAGAAATGGACCATTAATTACTTTTTTTTTTTTTTTATGGAGTGCAAATGATGCATATATATTATCCTCGAAGGAAGTTAAAACTTTTTTTTTCCCCGCACTATACTTGGATGAAACATTGACATCAGAAACCCGATTGATGATGATCTTTAAGCTTAATTACATTCACAGTCCTTAAATTTTTTCCATTGTAAATTTATGATCCTTTAACTTTGATTTGTAATAAGCAACCCCCATAATAATACCCTCATTATTATTCTATCTTTATCATCTTATAAAAAATTCATTTTAATGAATTTTGATATGAAATTTTTTATACCAGTCAAGAAAAATACAATTTAATTTTCAAATGAAAAATAAGATTTTGATATTTTGATCATGAAATTATTTTTTTATATTTTTGATTGACTAAAATTGAAAAATTCATAGAAAATAGAAAAAATTTCTAAATGGTCCCAATTTTGGTGAGAGATTTATTAGAATATAATATAATAAAAATTGGTTAACGTTAGTCGATTAATATTAATGGTAGGGACTTTTGTGCTCCTAAATACAAGTGGAAATATTTATCCATTGTCGCTAATCAAATTTTACCATATTATATTTCAATAAATTGAGAATATTTTATAAACACCTCTCACCAAATTTTGGACATTTGAGTATCTTCTCTATTTTTGATGAATTTTTCAATTTTATTTAATTAAAAATAGAAAAAAATAATTTCATGGTCAAAATATATATTTTTTATTTTTTAAAAAATAAAAATGCATTTTTTTACTCATATAAAAAATTTTATATGAAAATTCATCAAAATGAATTTTTTTATAAAGAGATAAAGATTGGATATTAATGAGAAATTAAAATTCCGAGGGGTTTCTTATTACAAATCAAAGTTGAAGGACCATAACGTTACAACGGACCAAATTCAAGGACTGTGAATATAATTAAGTCCGAGTTTTAGTATTTTATAAGCTGCAGTAAACAAGTAGACTAATCAAGTTGAAGCTATAGCAGCAGGAGTAAAGTGCAACCAAAGAAATATTTGCACTAAAATATGTCCAATAATCTATTAGATATTTAGTTTCTAAAATTTAAATTCACAGTTCACCAGGGAATTATTCAATTTCCATCCTAATAACTTCCCAAAGCATTGTATTCAGATGGAACATGGAGATAAATAAGGTTTGAAGACTGCCAGAGCTCCTGGATTCACTAGCTGATCATCAGTTATCAACGTAAAAAGTCATAAGAATCATCAAGATAAAACTTGAATTCAATGCAACTGAAATAGAATACAAAATAGAAATATTACTAAAAAGGCTCGTTAATTATAGTGTTAAGTCACTTGCATATAGGAAAGGCAGAAAAATACACAACCAAACATGAAATAAATTGCATAAATTTTTCTTGGTATTTACCTACAACGAGGAAATATCTGCTTAAAGCAAAACCATTTTACAATTTCACGATAAACCACTTAAATTCCAAGACCAGCAAAATTAGCTGCCAGAACCAAGTTCCATTTCCATAATTAACAAGTAACATCACAACCACAACACTAAAAATTTAGCATATAAAGCTTGGTTACTGCAGTAAATTATTCCACAGCTTAAATTGCCACATAAAACAAGATTTAGGGTTTGTTTGGTTCAATTCCAACAAGAAGATAGAATTCATTTGCAAATGAATTTCATTTAGAGATGAATTCCATGAAAAACCTAAAGTATGAAATATAAGGGTATGTATTTTGATCATAATAAAAATATCATCCCTTTAGCTTCATGTTCTTTTTAAATTCCATTAAATTTGATGGGATTTTATCTCTTTGATATTTAAAAATTAGAATTCCAAATGAATTTTCATTTAAACCAAATACAAAAAGGTTAGAATTACAAATGAATTCGACAAATTTTGTGGAATTCATTTATACCAAACACACCCTAAGATGTCATCTAATTACATGCATGGTCAATAACACAGCATAGTAAGAACATGTTAAGTCCACTATGGCAGTTCAGTACAAAGTTCGAATTGGCAAAGGTGGTTAGCAACCATTTCAAGACATTAAATATAATCTGTGTGAATCTAATCAAATCATAAAATGTCAAAATTGAATAATTCCTCCATACCTTTAAGACAAAAACATATAAGAAACAGCCTACATAAGCTAACTGTCCTGCTATCAACACCATTTGTGATATGTGTCTGTATGTAAATCAGGCTTTCGATCAAAAGAAGAGAAGTCAACCGACAGAATACTTGCCTCATTTCTTGCGCTTAAGTGCTTTGATATCTTTCAAAATATAAGCAATGATCTCCTTCAAAAGTGGCATTCCTTCCTTCGTTGAAGTTCCAGAGCTCTCGTACTACGTATCTCCCACTTGGATTATATTCATTCAACTCTGTGAAAGCTGTAACAACAGCATTGTATAACTCATCCCCCACTTCCGCTTGAGATCTTGTAACCTCTCATCTTCTTCATCTATTATTTCCTGCATCATGCATCACACTCAATAAGACATCAAATATTGGTTTGTAAAGGAGGAGGATTGTGAAGGTTTACCTTTGGTTCCCTGTCGCCTTCAGCATTTGGGATGATTTTAAATGGAAACCAGGCTGAATCCTTCAAATATTCTTGCCACAAGGACCGCAGAGTTGCGGCCTAAACCTCAAACTCCTCCGGTGGAAATTTTTCCTTGCATGCATGATGCATTAAGAAATGGCTTTTGATCAATCTCTCCCATTAACTTTATTCCGATATTGGCTCGAACATTAGAGGACAATATATATATCTCTGAAACCCTAAAAAATATGGAGAAAAGTAATATCATAGCTAATTTGTATTATTCACTTGATCATTCAAAACAATCAGGTAGACATTTGGCCAATAGGCAGTCATAATCATCCCTATCCTAAATCAAGAGACAACAAAATAGTAATACTCCAAATCCAAGAGCAGATTTAAACTGTTTCAATCAAAAGCATGGAATTGTAAGAGACGCAAAGAGACAATACCAAATGGCAAAGTTGTCCGTATGCTTAATTTTCTGACGTATGCAATTTAGCCCATGTTACCATCGAGCTATCAATATGCTATTCATATTCTGATAGCAAATAACAATTAAATTTTCCATGTAAAATCAAATAGTGTGGTACTCATCATATTTTTTGATACAGGTTAGCTCTTTTAACAGTCCCTTCTAGATCTGCATCTCTCAATCTCCTCATCCTCTTCTCATTTTTGAAATCATTTGTCAAACTCAAACAACAACCAATGTTACTGCATCTCACTATTTGATGTCCTACTTATTAGATTTGCATTTCAAATGATGGGTCAACAAGGGCACTAAGCCTACTCTTCTCAAATCAAACAATTAATTTCTTGCTTCTGTCACATTTAATCAAGACACTGACTCGAATATTAAACACCATTAATTCTGTTATATCTCTCTATATTTGAACATCCCCTACTTCCCTTCTCTCTCAAACTGAAACATGGATTTCACTATTCCACGTCTTCAATATGACATGTCTGTGAATTACAAGACCCTAGCTAGCTACTACCACCAATTATTAGATTAATTCATATGTTTTCAATGACAAGAGGGATAAATTTAAAGCAGCAAATATCCAGGCATGACGGCATGAGATAAGAAGCAAGAACTAAGCTAATAAAATGATAAAACAGGCTAGGGTAATTTCCTGTAAATAAAAGCATAAAACAACAAGAAGCAAAGCATCAATTCATATAAAACAGCAAAAGCAACAAGTAAAGCAGCAGTAGAGCAGAGGTGATGGGGATTCTAAACTATAGAAAGCAAAGCAGAGTAGAAAGAGTAGCAAGGGGGAATGGAAATCATAATTTCCTTATCTCAATCAGTCTGAATGTTATTCAAATTTGAGAAAATATACAGAAGATGTAAGTTGTAACTGTGCTGCTGGAAAAAAAAACAAACAATATAATAGAGTTTTGTACACAATCTAACCCAATCAAAAAAAAAAAAAACAGAAGTTGCAAGAGAGACTAGTTGAATTAACCAAGATGGAAATCATAATTTATCTGATCAAAATACCTGTCAGAGCAGTAACTCAGCAAGAACAGATGTATATGGCTGTTGTGTACTCAGTTGCAAGAGAGACTAGTTGAATTAACCAATATGTGGATTTACCTGCATCGAGAAAAATGTTTTCACATTCAGAAAGCCTCTTGCATCAATGTAATAAGGAAATGCACCAACAAAAGCAGATATTCAGATTCAATGCAACAGGCTATTATTCCATTCCATTCTACTTGTAATTTGTGGAAACTCGAAATTGAATATGAAATTTCAGATCAGAAATATAACAAAGAAATTGAAGGACAGAGATCTTCTAGAAAAAACATGTACCAGTTTTGGAATCACACCTTAGAGATGAAGAATTAAATAATTAAAATTTTGATTTGCCAACAAATCAGAAATTGTTTATTTCAAAACAAACATGGTGACATGGTGAAAGCAATTCACAATTGTTGTCCGCTTCTCTTTCGAAAATACATTCATGGGATACTAATACTATTACTATACTATCATCCAGTAATTGACACTAGCAGTTTATATATTATAAAAGATTGATTTGATTTTCCATTTAACCTCGTGCACTCTCTCAATTTGACACAATGCAATTTAATATTCCAAAACTTTAACTGTTCTAGGAAAAGAATGTCAATGCACATCAAATTAATAAAAATTCACAATTGTTGTAATGCTGCTGGTTCATATCAGACAGCATCTGAAATGACCACCTCTTGTAGGACCATTAGAATAACCAGATGATCAAACAAATTAAAGAATATTAAAAACTAACAAACAGTTTCTGCTTTTAAGATTTTACTTTTGCAAACCTTAAGGTGGCAACAAGAAGGGCTGCACGATCACAAGTCAGTTCTGCTGCTCTGAGCCAATGAAATAATTGT
>CANYLF012050364.1:0-13708 GCA_948193215.1 Bocquillonia castaneifolia
TTTTTTTGTACCGATATAAGACAATATACTAGAGATATTCTGATAGCTAATGATAGAATTTGAGTATTTTTACATAGTTAATTTGTTGATAGAAAAATTAATTAAAAATTATACTATTGACTAATTGTTCGATAAATTCAAAAATTAAGTTAACTAAAATACACCAAAGACTATTCCAATAAATTTAGCACTTAATTTAAGATTTTCACACAAAAAATGGTACCATTTACATCTATTTTTTATTTTGTATGATTTTTTAAAGTTTTTTTGGTTAAAAAATCGAAAAAACTAATTTATATATCAAAAGTTTTCAAAAAATATTTTAGAATCTAAATTAATTTTTTAAAATTAACATATAAAAAAATTAGGTGAAAATATATCAAAATGAATTTTTTTATGAATTTTTGAAAAGTGATAATTAACACTGCGCACATATTTGAGTCGTTAAATAGAAGTTGGAAACTAAATTGTCAATTTTTCCCAACTTTCCTTAATTTGATCCCGTGTCACAAGTTGGTGTGCTAAATTGACCCTTTGTCCTTAAAATTTTTAAAATGGTGCCCTTCAAAGTGTCTCACTTTGACCCTTAAAATTTTTAAAATGGTGCAAAAATACCTCCACTTCTAACAAAAAAACTAATGTTTGCATAAAGTGAGACCCATTAATATGAGATTTATACATTAATAATAACAACTAAAATACTAATTATTGTAAGAAAATAACCTGTTAATATGAAAGAAAAGATGTGTTTTTTTTATAGCTATGATTTATTTTAATTGTTATAAATATACAATTCACACACTAATGGATCCTATTTTATAGATATATTAGTCCCTGCATAATTTTGTTAGATATAAGGGAATTTTGTACAATTTTTAAAATTTTAATGGTAAAAGTGAGACGCTTTGAAGTTTAGGAGTTTAAGTGAGATTTTCATTATAATTTAGGGGTTTATTTGTACCTTTTCCCAAGATTTTACTATTTTATGAAGTAATTGAATAATTCATTAAGTAGGTTCTGAACCAAGTGAACATTATGCTGTATGCTGTACACTAGGGCTGTGCAAAATTGAATCGGAACTGAAAAACCGAACCAGATCGAACCGATTAATGAAATTTGGTTTGGTTTATTTAGTTAATCGGTTTGGTTTGGTTTTCATTTTTTAAAAAATTGGTTTCAGTTTTCAGTTTGGTTTTTATGTTTAAAAACCTGAACCGTCCGAATAACTGAAATTTTTTAATTTAATATTATATATATATATATATATATATATATATATATATATATATATATATATATTACATATATTTTATATATTTTCACACATTTTTACATATATTTTTATAAATATATTTAATGTTTTTATTTATTAAATTAGTGTATTAAAATATAGTGAATATTTAATAAAAATTTTAAAAAAATAAAATAATAAAATAAAAACTGATTAAACCTAACCGATTTAATTTATTTAGTTTTTGGTTTAGGGGTTAGTTTGATTTGATTCGATTCTAAGTTTGAACCCTTAAAAAACTGATCGGTTTGGTCCAATTCAAATCGAACCGAACCGAATAACCCGTTTGCACACTCCATTGATGAAGCTAAAATTTTAGTTTAAGAATAGCAAAAGATGGCATAATGATCAAAATAAATAAATTAGAATATCCTTCATGTCCTACTTTGGTGATTAATTACAAAGTAAAACTAAGAATTTTTCTTCGGAGAGTGAATTCGAATCAAGAACTCACAAATTCATATACCTCTAATATTAACTAAGAATTTTAAAAACTTTACTACCGAAGAAGAAATTATTCCACGGCCACCATGCCTTGTAAATTATAACCCATAAAAAAATATAAGAAATTAGCCACAAATATATATACAAAACAGGTCTTTTCTAATCTTTGTTCTTTTGTCCCTTTTTATTTAATGGCAAAACGGACCCTACTCATGAGTGCCCACTCAGACCCTACCCGGTCAAATAGGGTAATATTCGGTTTTACTGGGTAATGGATACATGTAGTACCTATACTCAAAAAATAGAGAAAATAACACCATATAATGTTTTTTTTTTGAACTTATTTACACTACCAAAAACAGGTTCCGTCGGTAAAAGTTAAAAATCCGTCACTAAAATAAATTACCGACGTATTACCGAATAAAACTTTTCGTCGGTATATTTTTTATCGGTAATATGATTACCGATGATTATTGTGTATCCTTCGGTAATTACCGACGGAATACCGAAGCAATTAACGTCTAAATAACAATAGTTTACCGATGATAATATACAGACAGTATAAAGACAAGTCACCGATGAAAATTTTTTCCCTAATAGTCGGCCATTTGTCGTTATTCCGTCAGTAATTTAGAGACGGAATACCGACGGTTTACAGACGAAATAGGTAATGCTCGGTTTCCGTCTCTAAAGTTTGGATATAAATTTTTTTTAATTGAAAATAATATTTACATTTGCAATATATAATAATATTATATATGTAATAATATATATATTATGACATAATATATATATATTATTACATATATAATGTTATTATATAATGCATGTCTATGTATATAAAATTTATAAATACTATATATATATATATATATATATATATATATATTAAATAAAAATAAAATGAAAAGAAGAACAAATATATGCATATAGTATAAGTCGAATATATACAAACTGTACAAAAATGTCTAAAAAATGTATAAATACATAACTGACCCATCAAAATATAGATGGTCTAATCATCTAATCCAGTCGTGTGGTCGTTTACAGCTGATGTGTCTGTGCCAGATGTAGTATGTGGAGGGTTTGAGGTCGTAGAAGGATTAACAGGAGGGTCTGAGGTCGTAGAAGGATCAACTGGGAAGTCATTAGGATAGTCGATACCAAACGCACGACCTCTCTGAATAACGACTTGCATCTGCATACGCAATGATCGCTCTCGATCCGCCATCTGTGTGGATAATGTGCTTTGAATCTCATCGATAATCTGACAACAAAGGTCATCAAGCTGAGTCCTCAATGTCGTCTATACCGCCTCAATGAAAGCCTCATCGCTTGGGAAAAATGATTGCTCAAGTGGTGGAGGTGGAGGTGGTAAATCGAAGGACTAGTACTGGGAATGAACTGCTGACCCAAGTCCATATACCCTCTGCTTCTGCTTCCCCTTCACCGCTTCATACTACATCACGTTCTCGTCAACGGATGGTGTGGATGGAAGGTCTGCACCCTGATCAGCTGATGGAGCGGTAGAGGAAGAACCAGCCGCATATGACTGGCTAGCAGACTCCATCAGCTCCTGAAAGCGAGCCTAAATAAGGAAAAAATTAATTGGTTAGAAAAGATATAAATATATAGAAATGTTGGTCAATTTTTGTTAAGTTATGAAAAAATTACATGAGCCTGTCGCGATCGCTCATCAATGAAAGTCCTATCATCGTGCTCTTTCGTGTGAGTGTAACGAAAGAGTAGGGGAGCAGATGGCTTGTTCTCCTCCCTCTGAGTCTGAAAAAATAGTGATATTTAATAAACAAGAATTAAAAACAATTAATAAAAATTACAAAATTAAATAATGTACTTTAATTTAGTTTGAAAACATTACCAAATCTCTCTCATGCTATATCATGGAGCGTGAACCACATGAGTGGGTGGACATACCAGTCCCTGGACCTGCCGGAACATTACGCCTATTAACGCTCCTCTGTGCAAACTTGGCAGCGTAGGCTGGGTCCTCCCACAACTTCACCCACTCACTCCAGACACCATCTGGTACAGTTTTGTTCTTCTTCTTCTTCTTCTTCTTCTTCTTCTTCTTCTTCTTCTTCTTCCACTTGTCCATGATGTCGTGGACAGTGTCGGCATACTAGTTGGTGGCGTGCTTGAAGAAAGCACGCTTGAGAGCAGCCTTGCTCTCGTTCCACCTGTATAACTTCTAAAAAAAAAGGCAAAGTGTTAGTTTGTTAATTGTTAGTTGTTAATAAAATAATTAAAAGATAATAAATATTAGGTAAAAATATTACCCTGAACTCCCTCCAGTACATCTCCTGATCATCTCTCGTCAATGACTTCCAAGAGATGCCATAAGGCTTCCAGTCCTTCTTGAAAATCTCTGTCATGGACCTAGGACCTTCCTAGAAGGGTCAAGTCTATCCCTGTAATCATTAAGAACACAAATGTATTAGATTGATCAATAGTAATATATAAAGAAATATGTTATAAATGGAATTATTACATATAGAAGGTAAAAAAAAATATTACCTATGCTCATTCTGTCACACTGAGCAAATGAGAAGGGTCAGATCATTACAATGGTCTGGGGAGTTAGGTCAAACAGGCTCCTGATGCTCATCCGGCTGATCCTGCTCCCCACCTCCAATAGTAGCATGAGGTATCTCCTCATCTGTATGAGGCACCTCATGCTGATCTGTTTGAGGGGGAGGAGGTAGATCATCTTCATCTCTCAATTGTAATCTGTCCCCGCTGCCACCAGGAGGTCCCCTGCAGTTGCCACCTTTACCACCGTCTCGCATACCTGTTAAATAATAATTATACAAATATAATATAGGAATGCATAATAAAAGACAATTTTGCAAATTTATGTTTTAAATTATTTTTCATTTATTAACTTTTATTATTCAGTGTCATCATATGTTGGTTCATCATCTTCTGAAGTCTCAACATTCGTTGGAACTCATCTTCTTCTGAATCCGAGCCCTTGTCGTTTTCTTCCAATGCGGAGTCACCATCATTTTTCATAAATTGGTTTTCAACATCCTCATCATCAATATCATTAGTTGCTACTAAAACCACTTCGTCATCATCGATCACTGGTTGAAGCAAAAATTATTCAGTGTCATCATTTTGAAATGGTGGTTCGATTATATTAGTGGTTGTTGTAGCAGGAACAACAGTGGCTGCTCGAGCTTTTATTTTACACACAGCAAACCAGTTAATTCTACCCCTTTTAATATCTGGATACTTGTAGAAATAAACTTGTGAACCTTGTGCAGCCAACACAAAAGGCTCATACTTGTTCAAATGTCTTCCTTCATGCACGTCCATAAGTTTAAATTGATGATGTATAATTGTACCCGCATTCAGTGTTGGATCGTACCAATCACACTTGAACAAAACTGTTCTTTTGATAGGGAGGGCTTGGAATTCCAACTCTACAACTTCAACGAGAATTTCGTAATAGTCACTCTCATTGTCAGAGTATGTAGTGCCCTTAATACAAACACCACTGTTGTCTGTTGCTCGGATACTGCCATAATCAATTGTGTGGAATCTGAAGCTGTTCACACAGTAACCTTTAAAAATTTTGACTTGCCTTAACGGACCACGAGATAAGGATTGAAGATAATGATTATTTACATTGTTTGAAGGTATAGTAGCCTGTTGAACATGAATTATTCAAGTTAATGAAAGCAACGTATATAATATTAGAAGAATGAAACGTAACTTTAGTAGAAAGTTCATACGTATTTTGAAACCAGTGACAAAATTCATTCTCTGTCATGGCACTGACGCCTTCATCATTTAAGTATGGAAATCGCTGTTGAGTTTCAGCAGCGAAGATGCTACAATCATGAATTAAATGGAATTAAGTTGATGAATTAATATCATTAATTTAAAGGATGAAGACATTGATTCAAAGGATACTTACTTGATGAAAGGTTGTACTTCGGGACAATTCAACAGTACATACAACCAAGCTGCTTTATATTCTTCATCTCCCAAGTATCATTTTCCCTCAGCACCAATTGGTTTACCGGGAGGCTTGAATATTTCAAACATTTTATCAGGGAGATTGTCAGTCAGTTGCACCTCATTACGCTTTTCCTTTTCTCGAAAAGTGGGATCTCCCTCTTTGAAATAAAATGATACAAATTTTGCAGCTTCGTCCATTAAGTATCCAATGGATATTGAGCCTTCCACTTGAGATTTATTCATTATTTTATTTTTTAGCTTCCTTAAGTATCTAGGCAAGACATAATTTATTATTTAGACTAATGTTTAAGATGTAATAATTAATTATTTACAAATTAAAAAATTATGATTGACTTATATAATTACCTTTCAGGAGGATACATTCAACGATAATGCACAGGACCTGCAATCAAAGCTTTATAAGCCAAGTGCACCGGGAGATGTTCCATTGAATCAAAGAAACTGGTGGGGGGGGGGGGGGGGAGGGATATTTTCTCAAGATTGCACAAGATAACTGGAATTTGCTCATCCATTACCCCCAACTCATCTTTGTTCAGTGATGGTGATGTTAGTTGCCTGAAAAACAATGAAAGTTCAGTTATTGCCTCCCATACTCTCGTCGACAACATTTCTCGAAAAGCAATTGACAACAACCATTGCATGAATATGTGACAGTCATGGCTCTTCATCCCAAACACTTTAAGCCTGTTGGAGTCTACACACCTCCCCAAATTCGAAGCATAACCATCTGGGAACTTCAATGATTTAATCCAACAGTTTCTTCTTTGAATCCTTACTGTTTATACAGTATAAGGAATTTGGGTACGAACCATCTGCTCTTTTTAGGAACAACAGCCTACGGCAGTAAAAATTCAACTCATCTCTAGATTTTTTTGTGTCCTTTGTTTACCAGGAATATTCAACACCGTATTGAAGATGTTATCAAATACATTCTTCTCTATATGCATAACATCGAGATTGTGTCTGAGTAAAAGTTCAGGCCAATAAGTGAGATCCCAGAAGATACTTCGCTTGTTCTAACCACAAGTCTTATTGATTGCATCATTCACTGCTTGGGCATCAACCTCGATTACCTTCTTCAATCCAAGGTTATTAAGTTCTTGAAGAATCTCATGCCCTGATTTAACCCCTGCAAATACTTTACTAACTTTCACCCCTTTCCGAAAGTCTTTAGTGTTACGTCTGTATTCATGATCCGGGGGTAGGAACTTCATATGGTTGTCAAACCGTGACTGCTTTCTGCTCAAACTAAGTATGAAGGAATCAGAATCTTCCATACAATGAGGACATGCTATCTTCCCTGCAGTACTCTATCAAGACATCATCGAATAAGCAGGAAAGTCATTTATTGTCCACATTAACACAGCTAGCATCTGAAAATTCTGCTTCTTAGCAATATCATAAGTTTGAACACCCATTTACCATAAACTTTTCAACTCTTCAATCAATGGCTACATGAAAACATCAATCTTTCCCTTTGGATTGTTTGGCCCGGGAATTAAGACAGTCAGAAACATAAATTCCTCCTTCATACACATGTCTGAAGGTAAGTTATCACCGTTACAACCACTGGCCATAGGAAATACTATTGGCCCGATTAACCAAATGGTTGATATCCATCTGAAAACAAACCTAATCTGATATTCTGAACCTCTGAAGTAAAATCAAGAAACTTATTATCAACATGCTTCCATGCGGGGGCATCTGATGGGTGACACATCTTTCTATCTTCCATCACATGCTCCGCATGCCATCTCATTTCACTGGCAGTTGCAGATGATGCATACAACCTCTGCAGTAAAGGTGTTAAAGGAAAGTAAAACATTTTCTTATGGGGGGTCTTCAACTTCCTCATAACCACTCTTCGACGAGAAGTCACAACTTGCTACTTATACCGTGCATGCCCACAGAACTTACAATTGTTCAAATCTTTATTCGCACCCCAATATATCATGCAATTATTCACACAACAGTGAATAACTTCAATCGGCAACCCCAACCCTTTAATAAGCTTCTTCTTGCCATAAAAATCAACCTGCATCAAATTCTCATCAGGTAATAACTCTTGCAGAAACTCTGACATATCATCAAACCATGCTTGTGAGCACCTATGTCTGCACTTTATCTCCAACATCCTAACAGCAATAAATAATTAAGAATGCTTTGTATTTCCTTCATAAATCGATTTATCTGCAGTTCGAATCATGTTATAAAAATTCTATGCTTCAGCATTCGGTTCCTCCTCAATTGGTTCTAGAATGAAATCTGGTCTAGCTGCTTTTAGAACCATTGTATGGTACAATGTCTGATTTGAAATCTCAGCCTCATAGCCAATATTATGATTCACATTTGACGAACCAGATTCATTGCTCACAGAATGTCTACCCCTGGCCACTTCCTTCTCACCATGGTATTTCCAAACACAATAGTTCGGCACAAACCCATTCCAGTACAAGTGAAGTTTCACTGTGTCGGCATCAAGAAACTGCTTATTCCGCAGTTTGATTTAGGACACGGACACTTGATATCAGTGCCACCATTAACAAACTCCGTATGCTTTAATGTAAACTTAACAAATGCATCAGCCTTATCCGTCCATTCACTAGAAAAACGCACGTTAACAATTCTACCCTCGTACATCCACTTTCAATCTTCCTCCATATCTGAAAAAATATGATAAATAAACTATTTATAATTATTTTGTTTTTATATTCAACAACGTTACTAGATTCGATTTGATTATAAACAAACCTAAAAAACTTTCACGGTACATCATTTCTTTTTTTTTCTTTCTTCAAAGGTAGGCCCTAAACCATTTATGAAAATGTCGTGAATAGCGTATCACGATTGCATACAATTTGTGTAAAATTTGGCAGCCTCCCGGTGTTGTTCTCCAAGTACACTATTCGAGATATATACAAAATAATGCAACATCCATAATTTTTTTCTTCGAAAACTTATATTATTTGGTATAAATCTTAATTGTACCCAGAGAACATATCCAAGAAGCACAAAAAAGCACAAATGATTATGGCGTGATAACACTTAACACGTATGTGGACAGAGCG
Source organism: Bocquillonia castaneifolia (assembly GCA_948193215.1). Taxonomy (NCBI): domain Eukaryota; kingdom Viridiplantae; phylum Streptophyta; class Magnoliopsida; order Malpighiales; family Euphorbiaceae; genus Bocquillonia; species Bocquillonia castaneifolia. The sequence continues at coordinate 8,812 of CANYLF012050364.1, forward strand.
CCCGGGACACGTTTTCTCTAATCGCTTCCCATCGGTTGGTGTCCAATAGCAATGGTGGCCTACTCACTAAAAGGATTTTTAATTTTTATGAAAATCGTAGAGTCGCCACCCGAATTGCATCGGGATCACCTAGTGATTAACAAACAGGTAGATTCCTTTAGGAAAATCCCATTCGTCATCACACCAGATGATTTCTGGGTTTGGAATGAGTCATCCATACTTGGGGCAATTTCCCATTTAATTAAGTAATGAGGTCATTATTTTCTACCAGAGACAAACAATATAAAGCGATAAATCACCCAAAAAGTAGAATGCAATGAATGGGCCGGCCTAATATTATTTTTATTCAAATTTTAGCTCTGCGTTAAGTCCATTATATTTAACCCTGATTGATCGAGTGCTGATGGCTGTATTAGTGGGTTACTACTTATTTTAATGGTGGTTAGCGGAGTGGATTATATCCTTATTTATTTACAGACAAAAAATCCATAATTGGTTTCTAAATTATTTTTTACACATTTTTTTGAGGTTAACATTTGCACATTAATTCATTTATTATTTATCCAAAATATTGAAATGACAAGAATATACATACACCCTTAAAGAAAGGAAAGGTGAAATGACTTTCTACCATTTTATTGTACTTATTACCGAGTTAATTAATTAAGTGTCTGATTAATTATTTACAAACAGATCTAGGTGATTTTATAAAATTTTAAAGAAATCATACCGATCGATCGATTCAACCCGGAGAGGTCGAACCGATCGACCTCGAAGCTTCAATTGATTTATTGCTCCGAAGCCTTTATTGCCATCTCTGCATCGTGAAGGTCCGGCTGGACCTATGGACATTCGGCCTGATGTTATGGTTTTGAATACTTGAATTTAAGCAGGCAGGTGGGACATCCGGATGAAAGGTGAACATCCGGCCGGACCTATTCAAACATCCGGCCGGATGTTTGAAGGTTCGGCTGGACCTGTAATTAATCCTTTCCAAGTCTTTTTCCTGTATGATTATACTTTCTTGTAGATTCATAGTATATTAACTAATGATAATTGATACAGACTCTCAAAGATCCATTTAGGATAATTAAAACAGCTTATAACAATAATTAAAAATCCAAGAAAAATGATGATGTGAAATTTTGAAGTGGGAGTTGCAAAGCTCCACTCTTGAATGTGAGAGGTTCTACATCTTCCTGGCTTCACACAAGACTCATATATACAGTCAGAAAATAAACCAAAATTAATATGAGAAATATGTAAGAATTACAAAATATAACTAAAAGAAAATAAATAGGAAAATGCGCTTAGTCTGGATGCAGTGGATGGTTGGTTACCCTCAGAATTGAGTTAAGTTACCACTTCGGGTGGAAAATGAGCTGTTGAATCGTTAAAAATCTCAGAGTCGGGTTTAGGAATCCTTTTTTGAGAAATTTTTATTCTGTTACTGTATAAATTTATTTTTGCTAAAAATTTTTTTTCTCTCCAATCGTTTCGATCCAACTACAGTGAACCCCTTTCTCTGTTACATCACTTTCTTTTTATAGCCTTCAGAAATTAGGGTTTCTATTGAAGGAATCTGCTTTTCCTTTAGTGGATGAGGTGTGACAGATCACCACCATTTCTCACTGTCGGATCTCGTAGAAGCTCCATAACCAAATAATTCAAAATCTTGAACATCCGACCGGACATTCAATGAATATTGGGCCGGATATTCATTTTGGGCCTGGTGGGTTTTTTAGGCTCAAAACGATTTTCTGGTTTATGTGGGCCGTATTAACGGTTCGGACATATATTCAAATATTTGTTCGGACCATTAATTAATCCAAAAATAAGTTTTGAAAATATTTAACATATTTGAAATAATTTTTATTTTCTTCAGCTCATTTCTACAAGAAACTGGGTAACAAAATGGTCAAAATAGACCGTATTAATCACTGGGCTCCCGGGTCGCTTCCACATACCTGCATCCAAAAAGTCAGTGTCTACAGTTTGCCCCCGCTTCATCAAAGTTTAGAAATGTTGGATAAATATGAATAAATGAACGTTAAAGCAAACAAACATAAACAAACCTGTCAAAAAGGATACAGTCTGTGTTTTTTAGCTCAGGGTTTGATAGTCGTCGCCGATAATTGGGAGGTAGTTCGTCTCCATAGATAGTCGTCTCTGATAAATGGGAGGTAGTTCATCTCCCGAGATAGTCGTCGCCAATGAACTGGAGGTAGTACGTCTCCGAGGTATTGGAGGTAGCCCGTCTCCAGAACCTAGTGTTTAAGACGAATTCGTATGGACACCAAAAATCTAGGATGCTCTCGATTGACTAGATAAGAAATTCTGAACTTTGAATATTCCAGGTTGACATTGAGATGGAATTGAAAGCTTCGTCTGCTCTCAGTTATTATTTAATGCTGTCGCGGCACAATTTTTCTTGCAAAATGACCCGTTCGTTAATTGGAGCTCCTGGAAGTGTTCTACCTGGTGCAGGCTGTTCTAAAAATTCATTCATAGTAAATTGAAGTTGCCTGAATTTTTTGGGAATTTTCTGGCTGCATTTTCCCACTGTTTTGAATTTTTTAAGATTCTGTCATCCTCTATCAGAATTCTCATGATTTTTCTTTGTTGCACGTCCCTATTGATGACGCTTACCAGCTAGCCGACTTGTTTCAGGCTTGCAAGTTTATGACGGTGGGACTTTGCAACACTTGGCAGGCTCGAGTGACCGAGCAGGAGGTAGAGATTGCTAGATTGAGAGCTCAGTTGCATCAGAGGGCTACTGAGACTGGGCCCACAGCTGAGGAGGCTTCCTCAAGCAGTAGCAGTGATAATGACCAGACCCAGTTTGAGAGGAGAGTCTGTCCTCGACAAGATTGAACACTTTGTATTTTTGAAACACTATTGATGTGTTGGGCGCATGTTTGTCCTGTTGTTCTGAATATTTTTGACACTTTGTAGCTGTACTCTCACTGGGATGGCTTTTATTAGGACCTATTATGCATGTATGCACTTATTTGGATGCTTTAAATGCCTAATGTAGTGATTAAATGTTTATGAAAATGTGATAATGCATATATGTTCGTCCCTATACATGAGCATGCATGTACCTATATGCTTTATGAAAATGCAATAATGCCTATATTTATCCTTTAATATCAGTATGTACGTGCATGCATGAAAAATGAATGAATTTTTGGCCTTCTTCACATCGTGAACATCTAGCCGAATGTTCAAAGGTTCGGCCGTATGTTCAATGATCAGGCCGGATCATCAAGCCGCTGCATGTAGTCCTTTTGAAAGCTGTTGTTTACTTCGCTAGACTCATTCATCTTTTCTTGCTTCTGCTAAAGGCCTACTTTTGCATGTTCGCCAACTCACAATCCAATGAGAGGTGTCCCTAATCCCCATGCATGTAACCTGTCTATATTTTTAGAGCTATTTTTCTTTTACATGTGCCCGTAGTCCCTTTTTGCTTATTTTCCTACTTTGCTCTTGTTCTTATTTTTTGTTCTTGCAATGAGTTTGCTTCTTTCCGCTGCCTCTTCGATGATTGAAGATCTCATTTGAGAGTTCTTGGGTTCTAATCACCAGAAATGGAACTACCTACATGATTTTGCCTTGTCCCCCCTGGTTTTTGTGAGGGGTATGGCTTATGATGAACACTTTCTTAGGAGTGCTGCTAAGTGTTAGAGCCACTGATATCATGTGTTCTGTTTCAGTGACGTTGAAATATGCCCCTTGCCTGAAGAATTTGCTGCTATTCTAGGTAAAAGCTACACTTCCTCTTCAATTCCTGTGGCCTTACCAAGCCTAGAGTTGAATTTTCTTGCTTTCACGGTTCCACTTTTTGACTTGCCACCCAGGACCCTGCTGCCTTACTCGAATCATGGAATGTTGTCACTGCCTGACTTACAGGAACATTGTAGACATAAAACCACTGGCTGTTTTACTTGGTGAAGAATCCTTGCTTTTTCTTTACATGCAGCTTACCTGCTAATTGACCCAGATGGCATAGGTGATATTCAAATCGCTCATATTATTCATTAGGTGGAGGCTAGTGCAGATCCTTTCCCTGTCATCCTGGCTGAAGCATTTATTGGCTTGGATAGTGTTTCTCAGGGTGGTCGGTTTAAGGGTAGTCTGATGCTTTTACAGGTAAATGGTGGTTTTATTATTATTATTATTATTATTATTATTATTATTATTATTATTATCATTATTATTATTATTGCTATTTTTGTGGTGGTTATTATTATTATTATTGTTATTGTTATTATTATTATTATTTGACTGTCAATGTGGTAGATTTGGCTGAGGGAAAGGTTGGGCCTTTTGGAGGTTCTTAGAAGTTTGAACCTTTATACACCCAGGCAATTGAAGACCCGCTATCTTTTTTGTGCTGCACTTAATCTGACAGAAGCCGAATGGAATGACTTTTTGAAAAATAGGCAGGAGGGTGATATCCGCTGGCACTGTCTATGGTGGTCCCTGACAAAAGTAAGAGTAGAGCTTTTTGACAGGTGTGTTCTATTGACCGGCCTGCACCTTTCCAGTTTCTACACCCCATCTAGGCTCTGTCACCAATACGGGCAAGTTTAATGCATCACGCCTATACTACCTGACTTTGAGAGCTCTCCCTTGCAGCCTTAGTTGCTCGACCGGATCCACCGTGGGTGGGGTGATAGACGTCGACTTATCAATGTGACTTTCCACAGTAGTACTGTGACTGATGACTTTTACAAGGCTTGGGTTGTGCTGTAAAATCGTGAACCATCCGTCTCCCATTCCAGGGACATGACTACCCTGTATAATGCAAGCAGAATGTAGTATGGAAACACTAGGCGTTAGGTGGTCTCATATCCGCCCTTTGCTTATGCTTTAGGAATGTTTTCTTTTCAAG
>CANYLF012050397.1:0-17572 GCA_948193215.1 Bocquillonia castaneifolia
CACCTCCAACTTTTATTTCTTTCAATTACGCCCTTACTACTCATAATCACCAATTAATCAACCTCAATCAACAAAATTAAACATACTAATGATATCAATTAACCACTAATGCATGTATTTAAATTTTCAGTCTGTGACAGAGGAAGTTGTTGATGATGCTCCTCCTACTTTTGAAGAAGGGAACAATGTGGCTGTTAATGATTTGAAGGAAATCAACCTTGGAACGCCTGAAGATCCTCGCCTAACTTTTATAAGTACTAAATTATCAGCAGAAGAGGAAAAAGAATATATTGATATTCTCTTAGAATTCCAAGATATGTTTACATGGACTTATGAGGAGATGCCTGGACTTGATCCAGAAATTGATGTTCATCAACTTGCCATAAGACTGGGGGCCAAAGTGGTAAAACAAGCTCAAGGATGCTTTTATCCTGAATTAATACCACAGATAGAGAATGAAGTCAACAAGCTCATTGATGCTAAGTTCATTTGCGAAGTCAAGTATCCTACTTGGATTTCCAACATAGTGCATGTGAGAAAGAAGAATGGGCAGATACGAGTTTGTGTTAATTTCAGGGATTTGAATAATGGATGCCCCAAGGATGATTTTCCTCTATCGATTCCCGAAATCATGATTGATGCCATAACTGGTCATGAGATTCAATCATTTTTCGATGGTTCATCTAGGTATAATCAAATTCTGATGGTAGAAAAGGATCAAGCAAAGACTACATTTCACACACCAAAGGGGATATTTTCCTACAAAGTTATGCCTTTCCGTTTGAAAAATGTAGGTGCCACATATCAATGATCCATGTAAAAAATATTTGATGACATGCTTCACAAGAATATTGAATGTTATGTTGATGATCTTGTTGTGAAATCTAAGAAGAAAGAAGACCACCTCCTAGACCTACGTGTGTTTTTTGAACAGCTCAGGAAGTATCAGTCTAAAGATGAATCCTCTAAAGTGTGCTTTTGGATTTTCTACTGGAAAGTTTTTAGGCTTTATTGTGTGACATTGAGGGATTGAGATTGATCAATCTAAAATTGATGCAATTTTGAAGATGCCAGAGCCAAGGAGTATTCATGAACTCAAGAGCCTACAAGGAAAATTGGCATATATCCGCCGATTCATCTCTAATCGTGCTGGTCGATGTCAACCATTTCATAGGCTGATGAAAAGAGATGTTCCTTTCAAATGGGATCAAGCTTGTAGCAATGCTTTTGAGAGCATAAAAAAGTATTTGTTGAATCTTCTAGTCTTGCAAGCACCTATTCCAGGTCATCCTTTAATCCTCTACACTGCGGCTGCAGACAATGAGGGGTTGCCTCAGAGCCTGAGCCATGACTAGCAACTACGACACTGTGTGTTCAGCTGCTGGGCTGAAGTGGTAGTCGCCACCCAAACCGACATCGAAAATGTCTTATAAGGTGTACACCTCAATTCCTCTCAAGAATATGAAAGGTGCATTGACCCCAGAGATTCAAGGATCGGACTTATCGATTCTCAGAGTGTGATTCTTTACCCAATACTCCTAGTATTATACTAACCTTCATTCCTTCTAATGAAGCAATAACAACACATACCTTTTACATACATGCATGTAATGGTGAGTTTCTAATAACAAACAAGAGTTAATTTTAACAATTACCAATCATTAATTAGGGTTAATTAACATGCAAAAGTGATAATAACACATAACAAATCAACATAGCAACACAACCTAGGGTTTCTACTATTTTAGACCTAAAATGATTACCAAATAAGCATTAATAACCAATTTCATGTAATAATACATCTAAATATTTATCAAAGAAGCTGCAGAAGCTTACCTCCTTATTGCATTCCACGTGAAAACTACTATATACAAACATACAGACCCATACACTACTGATCCAAGCATAACGCCACAGGGAAGCACAAAACATGGGCCAACACCACTCCTTAATGTCACTTACCTACAAGCGTTGGTGCCTAACACCACTCTTGCAGTGGTGTTGGTTGCCAGAATGAAAGCAGGATGCAAAATTTGATGAAAAATAAAATTTTCAGGTTTACCAAGCCCGAAAAACACACATATAGAGACGATTACACGTAAAACATTCATCAAAACATGTTATAATGCATTAATCATGGTAAAACAACCTAGATCTAAGCATCGCATGCATTAAACATAAAAAGATACAAGCTTTACATGCAAAACTTGCAAAAGACACAAACTTTGTACGTAAAACATGCAAAAGATGCAAACTTTGTGCGTAAAACATTAAAACAACACAATTTCACATGTTAATGTGTAAAGAAACAAACTTTATGCATTAAAATATGCAAAGATAACAACTTTACACATTAAAATACAAAAAGAAACAACCTTTATGCATTAAAACACAAGAAAACATGATTTTTATGCATTGAAGCACAAAAGAAACAGTTTTTATGCATTAAAACAGGAAAAGCAATAATTTTTATGCATTCAAAACACGTTCATGGCATCAAATAATTCAGATCTGAAATAAATCATAAAAACATGCAAAGAAAGAAACTTTCATCATTCATAATGCATGTACATGACATTTAATGGCATTTAAACAACACAAGCATGCATAAACATCATTTAATCATGTTAGAAAAAAATTACAGCAAAGAAAACATGTTAAAACATCATGCAAATCATTGAAACACACAAGCAATCATGAAAACATCACAAAAAATAAAGATTAAAGCACTTACCTTAAGAAAACTAGATCTAGAAGCACTTGAGTACCCTCAGATTTGAATTGAATGACTTTTTGGTTTCTTTTTAGTGAATTATGGCCGCTGGAAATTCACTTGAATGAATTAGATGCTTCAAAACTGCCTTTTGATGCAAAAAGATGCAAGCTTCAAAGAGTTTTTATGCCTACAATTGAAAAAGGTGAAGTTTGTGTGGCTATCAAATGAATTCCAAGAGTTGGTACGATAAACCAAACCTTAAAATTCGTATGAGCAGTTGTCCTCCCCCAAAAACATAGTTTTAGACGAGTATTTATATGCATACTAGCTTAAATCTTCAGCTAGGGTTAAAATCATCACTTTCCTTGTTAAAAATAATGACTTGAGCTTAAAACAAAGGACATTTTGGTTAAAAATAGTCTACCAAGGCCTTGGAACGCGTGCACGGTTCGTACGGATCATTCCGGGCTGAACCAGCTTGAAACCGGGCCTTTTATGCTAAAATCATTCTACTAGCGTTCGTGGCCCAATGCCAGTCTCCTGAGTGGCATTGGGCTCAACACCACTCCTAGGAGTGGCGTTTGGGCCCAACATTAGGCAGGAAGTGGCGTTAGGGCATTTTGGGCCTCAAAATGTCCGAATTTGAAAAAGCGTATAAAAGAGAAAATGTGCAGAATGTCCTCAACTATCAACCCTCAAAATTTCAGGTCATTTCAATCCTCATAAAGAAAGTTATGATGAAAACCATCTGAGAAATGCATTGTTTATGCTTAAAACAGAAGTTTTAAGTAAAACATGCTTTGTAGGCTTAGAAAATGATTTGACTGTAGCTATTCAATTTCTAAATCCAATTGTCAACTCAATTCATGCTACTTAAAACATGAATGATCATCACTAAGCCTCCAAGCCACTTTCACATTTCTGCATCCAAAAATTAGGTGTTAACAGCGGCTCAAGAGTGTTCATTAGGAGTTTTACTTACACAGGAAAATGATAAAGGTAAAGACTATGCACTTTACTACCTTAGTAGAACTCTTAATGGAGTAAATTTCAACTACACAACAATTGAGAAGTTGTGTTTGGCTTTAATGTTTGCAATTAAGAAGTTAAGACATTATCTTCAAGCTCATCAAATTCGTTTGATTTCCAAAGCTGATCCAATAAAGTACATCATGTCAAAACCAGTCCTCTCTAGAAGGTTGGCAAAATGAGCTCTTTTACTACAAGAGTTTGACATAAGCTATGTTTCTTAAAAGGTAGTAAAGGGTCAAGCACTTACAGATTTTCTTGCTGATCATCCCATTCTAGATAATTGGGAGTTTTCAGATGACTTGCCTGATGAGGATGTCTTCTTTATCCAAAGTTCAACTTCAAAGATTTACTTTGATGGGGCTGCTCATCAAGATAGTGTTGGAACCTGTGTTGTGTTCATATCTCCTGAAGGAGAAGTACTCCCATATGCCTTCAAACTCTCTCAAAGATGTTCAAATAAATGTGGCTGAGTATCAAGCACTTATACTAGGCCTTGACATGGCCATAGACGTTGGAATTGAACACATCAATGTGTTTGGTAATTCTAAATTGGTGGTCGATCAACTTCTTTCCGTTTAGGATGTGAAGAAGGCTGAATTGATACCTTACTTCAAACTTGCCTCCAAATAACTCGAGAGGTTTGAAAATAGCCATATTAAACATGTGCCTAGGAAGGAAAACAAGCAAGCTGATGCTTTAGCTAATCTTGTAGCAACTTTGGCACTTTTAGATTCATGAGTACAAGTCCCTGTTTGTAGAAGATGGGTAGTGTCGGAGTTTGAGATTGGAGAAGATAAATGTGGTCATGAACAAGTAAATGTCACCTCTATCTATGAAATCAACAAAGAAGATTGGCGTCAACCATTGATTGATTATTTAGAGTATGGAAGGTTACCTGATGAGTTAAAGTGCAAGTCAAAAATAAAGCGACGAGCTCCTCGTTTTGTATTCTTCAAAGGCACTCTTTATCGATGTTCATTTGATGACATTTGGCTACGATGCTTGGATGATGAAGAAGCCACCAAGGTGTTGGAAGGAGCGCACTCGGGGGTGTGTGGGGCCCACCAATCGGGGTCTAAATTACATTTTCAGATCAAAAGGATGGGATATTACTGGCCTACAATGGTAAAAGATTGCATGGAGTATGTTAAAGGTGCCAAGGGTGTCAATTCCATGGTAATGTCATTCGCCAATCACCTGAGCCGCTTCATCCAACTATTACTTCTTGGCCTTTTGATGCTTGGGGATTAGATGTTGTTAGTCCTTTGCCTAAAAGTTCAAAAGGACATCTTTACATTTTGGCTGCAACTGATTACTTCTCCATATAGGATGAAGCTGTACCACTAAAGGAAGTTCAGAAGGAAGATGTTGTAGATTTCATCAAAAACTACATTCTTTAGTGGCATGTCACTCCTCGTTACATCATCACAGATAATGTCAAACCATTTTGTGACAAGGCAATGGATAAGTTATGTGTGGAGTATAAATTCAAACAATACAACTCTTCCATGTATCATGCACTGGCCAATGATCTTGCGGAAGCCATTAATAAAACTTTATGCAATCTTCTCAAGAAGATGGTGAATCACACTAAAAGGGACTGTCATGAAAAGCTAGGAGAAGCTTTATGTGCTTATCGTACTACACATCGAACAATAATAGGGGCAACTACATATTCTTTAGCATATGGTTCTGAATCTGTGATACCACTAGAAAGTTATGTTCTTCATTGAGGATTGCCATCCAAGAAGGTCTTTCAGCTGTTGATAATGCACGCTTGCGTCTGGAAGAATTGGAGGCTTTAGATGAGGAGAGACTTGAAGCACAACAAAGATTGGAGTGTTATCAAGCCAGGATGTCCAGAGCCTTTAACAAGAAAGTGCGCCCTCGATCCTTTCAAGTTTGAGATCTATTTCTTGACTTAGAAGACCAATAATCCTCTCATGCCACATGGGGAATAAATTTCTTTCAAATTGGGATGGCCCGTATGTTGTCCAAGAAGTCTACACTGATGGAGTCTATAAGATTGTTGATCAAGATGGCTTGTGAATTGGACCAATCAATGGTAGATTCCTGAAGAGGTACTATACTTAAAGACTTGACAACACTCCTACCCCACATGAGCTAAAACTGTGAACGACATTACTCCTGTAAAGAAAAGAAGAAGAAGAAGAAGAAGAAGAAGAAGAAGAAAAACATGATAATTGAACTACGTCTGACTTGATCTTTCATAAGAAAGTACGTAGGCAGCTTGGATCCATGCCAAGTTCAGTCACATAAAAAAAAAGTCCAAGTGAAAATTATACACCTTTTGAACTACGTTTTGACTTGATCTTTTGTAAGAAAGTACGTAGGTGATCAGCCCGCAAGCACACGGGTGTCGTCAAGTAATAAAAGGTAAGTTCGAGTATCATTTTTCCAAAGGAGTTGAATTTTTGGCTGTCAATTTAGGATTTAAGCGGATATTTAGACGACCGAAAAACATAAGAATTAATTACAAATAACTCAAGACAAACATAAAATAAACAAACAAAGTAATAAAATAACTAAAATTCAAGACAAACACTAAATGAAATCTCCTAGAATGCAATCTACTCCTTCTCTTCAATGAAGCCAAGCAATTAAGCACAAATGAGGTTAAAGATCATCTCTCTTCAAAGGATGAGTGTAGACACCTGATTTTTGGATACAGGTCATGGAAGTTGCTCGGGATGCCCAATGATAAATACGGTTTATAAATTGAACCAGTCTTAACACTTATTTTTCCAATAGGAAAGCAGAAGGATCAAATTAAGTAAAATCGGACCAATGATGAATCGATCATATACTCACCCAATTGATCAGTTCATTCACTCATTTAATCAGCTATCCAATTAAATGGTCGATCCCACATTTTCCCACAAAATTCAAGTAATTTTGAAAGGCCGGATGAAGAACTGGTCGGCTCTCCATGATGAACCGGTCAGTCATTAATCATGAACCGATCGGTCGTCCATGCTCTAGATTTTTAAACCTGATTTTTGTTACTTTTTTTACACATGCGGGGGTCAATTTGACCACTCTTGTGTCTGATTTAATGAGTATTCTACCCATCAAGGATCCCACATCCCATTTGTAAAGATAAAACTTTATTTAATGGAGGATGGGTAAAAATTAAAGATGTTTTAGTAATAATTATAAGTGGGGGAGGAAGAATCAAAAGGTTTTGGGGGGTGAGGCTCCCTATAAAAAAAGCTCGTTCTCATCAGATAGGGAGAGGTTTTTTAGGAGAGAAAATTGTGAGAAGAAAAAAAAATTTCTTTGAAAATCAAATAATTTTGAGATAAAGAAGTCTCTAAATCTTTCAAAAACTAGAAGTTGATCCTAATTACTAAGAATATATGAGAAAGAGGTTACCATAATTTAAAATTCTGAGGGCACACAATACATCCATGATCAAAGGGTCCTAATACTAATTTCATCTCTTTAATTTATTTATCACTCTTTATATCATGGTTTTATTTTCCATTCTTTTATAATTTTATTGCTTATATCTAATGTTATAATCATTATCATATGCTTCTAACGTGGTTTGCATGATTAGAATCACATAGATAAAGTTATTTTGTATTATTATTTACTTATATAACTTAGTTTATAAGTTTTGATTTTTGTTAATAATTTTTATGTGATTCATATGTTATGATATAATGTTTATTTGATTTAGTATAATATTATATATATTATGGGATTGGAGGTGATTTCCATGGTATATTAACCCGTTTTCTGATTTTATAGTAGTCAAAAATTCCTGTGCAGAAACCTGACCCAGAGCCGACTGGTTCTTCGTGGACAACCGGCCGATTGAGCTTTATAACCGATCGGTCCTTGATACTTGACCGATCGGTCCTTTGATCTGGAATCCGAAATATTCATTTTTAGTTAATTAGGATTTAATTGGATTAATTAATTAATTCGGTAATTATTAAAATTAGTCTGAAAACTCATTTCTTCTTTCCTTTCTTCAGGATTTACTTTGTGGTATTTATTTTATATTTATTTTGTAAGTTGTAATAATTATTTTTGTATCTTTATTTTGTATTTGTATTATTATTTTATCACATATTTGCATGATTTAGGATTAATAAAAATTAATAATTAAAGTTGGTAATTTTAGATAAAATTGGTAAAAAATCATTTCCCCTTCCATTTCTTTAAGGTTGAATGTATTTTATTTATTTTCATATTTTGTTAATTATTTTGTATTATTTTATATAGTTCATTCTAATACCTCACTTTATTAGAACTAATAATTAATGTGCAAATTTTAACTAAATAATTAGGATATAAAATATGTAGTAACTAATTTTTAATGTATTTTGCGTGTAAATAAATTAGGAATAAATATTTGGTAATAATTTGCAAATAAAATAAGTGGAAAGTAACATTTAGAATGCTTTCCATTTAATTTAATTAGGACTAACAAGTTGGATTAATAATAAAATTGGGTTAGAAATAATTAAGGATCATTGCTATACTATTAAATTCACTACAATTTTGTGCGCAATTTAATGTTATTGGTTGTTATACGCTTTCCTTCATATGATGCCTGTCAAAATAAGGAATTAATAATTTCACTTGGTAATTAAATAATAAAATGCGCTTTGTGGGATGCTTATTCCGAACCTAGAATTGTCTGGATGATGACGATAAGTACTCTTTTAAAGGGGATCGAGTCGTTCATCACATTACAAAAGGCGATCCCGAACCAACTCGGGTGGTGACTCCTCATTTTCCGCTATGCCTCAACAAGGCTAATGCGTGTTCCCTAACTTTAAATAGTAGCAGTGTCGTGGTCACTAGAGCCTGGGCACTTGGGCCGAAAAACCCTCCGTCCATTGTGGCGACTCTACTAGGGATAAGAGAATAAGATTCTGAACATTTTATTATTTAACTACCAAGTTAAGATATTAATTTCTTTGCATCATTCTTTGCATTAGTCCCTATTAAGCCCTGGTACCACTTATAATGCGGTCCAACGATTTCACTCGTTTCTTGGGTTGTATTATCGATGATTACCACTCACAGTGATTGAGAATCCTACTTGGCTTACCATCTTAGCAATGGTTAATGAGTCATGGTTAATGGGAAGCTCATACTAGATCTCCTACCATCCTAGCAATGGTTAATGAGAGTCCGACTCTATGAGAACCTTTCTAGCCAACCCGGTTGTCTTAACCCACATGTAATGGCCACAGTAGCTTCCACTAGGATTATACCAAATATTGCTTGTTGTTTGATGTCATGAAGCCATTATTTCAACCTAGTCCAATGTTATTATCCTTAAATCAAATCATAATTACTACTTGTGTGAAAAGGATGTCAAAGTGTTGACCTAATTGTACCTGGTTAATACTAAGATGGCCTTGGAACATAGGGAATGTTGGAATTTGAGAAAAGTAGTCTTGATTACTACCTTTGTAAAAAGGATGTTGGTGTGTCAGTCTAATTACACATGACTAATACTAAAATAACCCTGGAACATGGGGAATATCAAGAACTTGTTAAGGACAAAAACATAGGATAAGGACATTATAATGACTTATTGTTTGGTTTGAATGTTGAGAGCTATATATATATACGTCAGTACTTACATCCCCTGTTGATGTATAGGACCCAAACCATATCCTAGGAAATTGGACTTTGCCAAGGAATACGTGTGTGGGAGCAATAAGGTTGGAAGGTCTATCACTTGGTAGTATTTGTCTATGTACAACTAACCCGTTTTCTTGTTTACTTTGTCATTCATTCATGCACACATGCATACATACACTTGCATTTCACGCATCATTTTAACCCTTCTGCTTTGTAGGCAATTACAAGATGGCCAACAACATCAGCATCCAACAAATCTGTGAAATTGTGAGAGATGAGGTATGGACCATGTTACGAGAATTCTTGGGAATGCAACTTGAGAACCAGCTCTAAAAAACCACCCTTGGATGAGTCTTACCAAATTAAATGAAACACATACTAGTTATGTTGGCCTAACCCAGAACCCTTACGAGCGTCCCAAGTTCAACCAACCCCTCTCTAAAATCTTCAAAAAAGCATAAAAACAAGGACTACTTAAACCAGAACCAGCCAGAAACCCTCCAAACACCAACGCATCCAGCTATAATCCGCATGCCTATTGTCACTATCACCAAGTACAAGGGCATCATACCGATAATTGCCTAAAACTCAAATACCAAATCCAAGATCTAATTGATGCCGGGAAAATCACAGATCCTGAGGCAAGGCAGTTTAGTACTTAGAATGGCAATGGTCGAAATTCCAGTTCTTAGAATGCTTAAATGATGGTGTTGTTTTCTGGTCAATGGTAGAACATCCGTTTCACTTTTTGTTTTGATTGATGTTTTCTCAATAAAATGGATGCATGTCATTAATAATATTCTGCTTCAATTCATTTCTTCATTGCTTCATCTAACATTGGTACCCTTGGTATTATTAAAAAAAAAAGATTTTCAAACTCAGACTGATTGATTTCTTAAAAGCAAGTGTTAATGACCAAACTTTTAATTTCCCCATTTTGATTGTGTCATTTCATATGAATACCGGATTCTCAACATAGTTCCAAAGCATGTGAGCACTTGAGCCTTTATGAGCACTCATCATTTCGTGCTACCATTTTCTTGTTGAGTATGTCTTACATAGGAAGTGTTCATTAGAACTTGCCTTGGTATACATTTAAAATCCACACGATTATTGGAAGTATAAAAATGAAGAGAGCTCTTAGGATAAACTCGTAGCCTTAATAGCCTACCCTATTTACCTCTAGGAATGCCAAAAGTTGAGCCCTTAACCCTCCTTTTTCTTTAAATTTACCATATTAGCCCAGTTAAGCATTTTCTTAAAAAAAATCCCTATCCTTTTCACCCTTTGTATGCACTAAGTTTTGCAACTCCATTATTATGAAATAACTTGTGAGGGGATTGCATAATCGGGCGTTCCTTGGAAAATTTTTGTCAAGAGAGAAAAAAAAAATATAAATAAAATAAAAAAAATGAAAAAAAATGCTGAAAAAAAAGAAAGTGTAAAAGAAAAAGAAGTAAAAGGTAATGGGCATCCTTGATATAATCCATGTTTTAACGAGTTTGAAATTTTAGGAGTTATAGTGCATTTACCCGTTTGTTCTTCTAAAATCCTACCTTACCTAAGCCCCATCACAACCAAATGAAGACTCTCAGATTTATATTTCCAGTGTGTTCAAGTGGAGGACTTATGATTAAAATACAAGCCTATAGTTGAGCTTTCCTATGCTTTGACTCGAGTGTAAACACTGCCCCCTAAACACTAGAGAGCTTTTGTGAGAACCGTAAGAGTGTTGAGATAATGGTGTTCATGTTGGAATGCACAATGTAAAATAATTCCCATTTTGTCTTAGTTTTGAAAAAAAAACTTTTACATTAAAATTTCCTTGATTAAGTTCCTCTGAAAATGAGTTATTTCTCATTTTTTTGCCAAATTTATTTATCATATGGTTAGTATCATTGCATTCAAACTAAGAAAAGAAAACATCAGGCAAATAAAGTGAATCAGATTTGAGACTAACAAGGGTGCATGTTGCATTCACCAGTCAGCTCTTGAATAAATGCTCAGGGGCAAGTCTTTGGCCTATGCCATCCAACAAAGCTCTAGATACTCGAGGGCAAGTCCTTGGCTACACAATCCAATATAGCTCATGAAGGACGAAGTCAACATTCCAAATTCTTTTGATTTTGGAGTCTGTCTCTCATTTCTAAATCCAGGTCTTATTCCATAACGATCTTCACATCATCAAAAAGGTAAAAAAAAAAAAAAAGGATCCTAGCAACCCAGTTCATAAGCTTAAGCATGTACACAAGCCCCCCTACCAAGGACAATGATCGGGCCATTAGTGCAAAACACAAGATTAAAGAGCAGAACCATACTCACAACTTCACACATTTCTTGTAGCATAGATCACAACATATCATGCATCTATAGGACAAAATGTTAGCATAAGAATTTCTATATAGGCAACATGCAAAATGCATTAGTCTTCATATCTATTACATGTAAACACATGACATGCACTAGATTAAACAGAGATATGTTTCATGCATCCATATAGGACATACATACTTTTATGAGTTCTAAGGGCTTTAAAGTGTATATAGCTGACCAAGAAAGACCAGAAGAGATCAGAATTGGTACATTTAGGACTTCAGGATGATCAACCGATTGGTCATCCCCGAACAACCAATCACTTCACCACACGGCTGATCAGTCATTCATTTAGTATAATCGGCTGATCAAACAGCCGATCAGTTCAACAATCCTTGCTCTGAAACTGTAATGAACTCATGGAAGAAGTTCTGGAACTACCTGTTCCATATTATATACATTCATACATCCATACATGTAGTATTTAGGTCATAAATAATGAGCATATAGGCAAGTAAGATACCATGCATAAAAAGGTTTAAAGGCCATGAAGGGCTACGATATAAGGGAAGCAAAGTATTGAAGCAACAAGTCCAACATGTGAGATCAAGTGAAGCTATTCTGAAGGATGATGGCCTGATACCAGAAGCTCAATGAGCTACTCTCTTCCTCATCATCATGCTAATAAGCTCCTTGCATCCCTACAATCCTCTGGCGCAACACCTCAATCTCCCTTTCCCTCTACCTATCAGACTCTTGCCAAGCCTGGCAAGTCTCTATAGTAAAAATGGAACAACCAATGTTAATGTTCTAGATTTATGGATTTGTTCTGTTGAGCACTCGCAGCACTTCATTCACCATTTCATAAGTCCTTTCCTGCTATCTTTACGACACCAAGATAGTTCCCTTCAAATACAGCCACACGAGACTTCAATTTTTCAATTGTAGGAGAGACATTAGATGATTGTGATGTACTAGAAGAAGGTACATTTGCTTGTTCTATAGATGGTTGAGGTAATGACAAAAGACCTTCCTAACGTCTTTCCTCTTGCTGTCTATTTTCCTGACCACTCAGACCCAAGGTTCTATAGAATTAAGCATTAAGTTGCACCCTTTTAAGCATTAATACTAGAAATAGCTCTCAGGCTACATGATCTTCTTTGGATAAATCAATCCTAAGATGCTAAAAAATATGAGTCAAGACACCAGTAAAGGGTAAAGCCATCCTTTTTGTCCAAACCATGGCCATGTATTATAACTTGGACCTGGGCAGAATGACTGGTCTTCCAGTAAGTAACATAGAAACAAGGAACATGTCACAAGGCTTGCAACGAACCCCATATTGATCCCTGGGGTATATAATGCGATAACGCATGTTTTGGATCACTTTGATGTGGAATGGAATATGAACAGCATGAGGAACATATGTTTCCTCCTTCAAATCATCATAAAGAAAAATCTTTGTTTGCTCTAGAGGAGAAATTGGATTTTCAGTCCAATTATGCACAGAATGAACCACCCATCCTTGAGCTGGAATGTTTAGCACCCTGGCTAAAAGGCTTTCATCTAGAGTAAAAGCATGGCCTTGTACTTGAGATGTACTGATCCCAGTTTTTGGATTTCTTTTGATGTTGGCATAAAAGCGTTTCACCAGATCAGAATATATGGGGCATGTATCAGTTAGAAGATGCATACATCCTTTGAACTTGAAGAACTCTAATAATTCACATTCTTCATATGGAGATACATCATCTACATATCCAGGAATGAGAAGCGGCTTTTTATCAAGAATTTGCATCCTATAAGTACAAGTCTCTGATGAGAAGTCAGGATCAATTTGGAGTGTATATAAATGATTTTGTAATTATGAAGACTGTGTGATCATCTTTCTTTTGTTCATTGGAAGCTAAACAAAGGATGCCTTTGGAGGAAAATAGTAAGGGGCTGAAATTGTGTACCAGAGGACGTGATGATTTGTGAATGGGAAACTAACACACTTTCTTCTTAATTTGTATAGGCAATTTTCAGTGGTAGACAATAGCAACAGTAGAGCCAGCTAAAGGGAGCCCTTAGTCAATAACCTATGCTAAGTTAGGGATCAAAATGATGCTCACAACTCGAGGTTTGAAAAATGTGGCCTGAGGTAAGTGATAAGATTTGCTGCTATTCATCTACATGCGGCGCATTTGTTTTATCTGTAGATTAGGTTTCCTCGAGATAATTCATATGTGCATTATTGATAGACTTGTCAGATTCTTTGAAAATGTATTAATAATTTTCTATTGGCTTGTAAATACTTATATACATGTTTGCATTGAATGGTTAAGCACTCATAACACACTACTCTGCTAAGCATACCTCATTCACTTTGTTCTCTTACAAACTCTAGCATAAATCCAAACCCTTTCTCCAGCCTTCCCCTTTAAAATCAAAGCAGTCCTCAAACCAGATGGAATAGAGTATTTCTCAAAGATATCCTTATTCCAAAAGTTGTTGATGCTCCTCTATTAGAGAAATACAGAGTGTTAGACTTCTTTGATTATTAAAAATGGCATTGTCTATTGGTTGATGATAAGCCAATTTACCCTCTGTTGGTCAGATAGTTTTATGCTAGTCTAATTTTCACTCACAGCACTCGTACTCTTAAATCCCATGTTAAGGGTTGAGATATCATATTAAATGATTCTACACTTGCAAGAATCTTGAATATTCCCTGTGAGGGGTGGAGGGTTCAATCTTTATCAAATTGGTGTTCTTACCCAATTCCTCTTGTAGAACAGACTAGGATTGTGATTTCTGATAAGTCGATCCAGTCTCATTATGTTCCATACATTGATCAACTCCCAGCTCTTTCTAGAGTTCTTCATCATCTGTGTTTCTATAATGTGTTTTCCAGAGACCCTCTTCTTCTCAAGGTGAATGAACAAGACATGTTCTTCATCTCCATGTTGTTATCTAAAAAACCAATGAACCTTCCTGGCTCAATATTGTCATACATGTATAATGTTGTCTCGAAAGATCATTCACTGCCATACGGTGGCATTTTAACTAGAGTGTTTGAGCACTTTTAAGTCAACTTAGACTGTACTAAATATGTGTTGAGAACACCATTTCCTAGTTCAATGCTTGATCAGTTATATTTGACAACTTTAGAATAGGAAAATCTCAGTAAATCTAAAGGAAAGTAACCCATGGAGTCGTTTGAAAATGCAGAAAGTTAGGAGATCAGTCCATTTCACAATGTTGTTTTGGAGGACTTAAATCCTCCACTCATTCAACAAGCTGCTCAGTCTTCCAACGTTCCATCACTTGAAAATATTTATTCTTTAGTACAAGAGAATAATGCTCATCTGAAAAACATGGAAAGACATCTGTTGTTTCTCTAAGAACAACAAGCACAGACCTCTCTGATTTTGACAAATTTGTTGACTGTCTTGGCCAATTTGTTTTCACCTCCATCTTAGTCATTTGTTTAATGATTGTATGGTTTTATATTTTTTTATTTGTTCCGCTGTTAATAAATTATCTCCTCTAGATTACCAAAATGATAGCACAAATTTCTCTTTTATTTGCTTACCACATCTTTCTTTTTTATTTGAAACCAAGATCTAATCTTAGACTCTGAGAATGAAATTTCACATTAAAGAATCATCTGATACAGAACAAATTGCATGCATGAATGTGTTCATGACATACTCCATTTCACCAGAATTAAACTTTGATTTAGGAAGCTGAACATGTTTAAGCACATCCTAAATGACGTTGATCTGAAGTATATCACATGATCATATCAAGTCTGAATGCAGCTTTGTTTCCCTCATTGTCATTGGTCAAGCCATTTCTTCATCTATATGTAATAAATTTGTGTTTTCCCATCATCGAACTCCATTGTCAAAAATGTAAAGTTTAATTTAAATCATGAGGCTTGATTCATCTGTGTTTTGCATCAGGTAGTGAGATTTAGTTTCATCTCTATCTTCAGGTTTGATTAATTTGTGTCAATAAGCTTTGTTATCAAGGAATGAGGTTTGATTCCTCTGTGTTTCATGTTGACAAACTGCACTATCAGATAGTGAGATTTAGTTCATCTCTGCTCTCAGGTTTGATTCATCTACATTTCATATATGTTTCATAAATAAACAAATTTAATCTTCAAGAAGTAAAATTTGATCCATCTGTGTTCCTTATCAGTAAATTTAATTTCATAATTCCACTATCAAATAATGGAGTTTCATTCTATTTATGTCTCATGCTCAAGGTCTTAAGTCCATAGGTGTTCTGTGTTCATGATTTCTGCATTCATCCTTGCACGTAAGTTGAATTTTGACATCACTCCTAAAAGGATGTAGACCATATGTGTTTTCTGACAGTCCAAGTTAAATCATACATTTTCTCGACTTTATCTTGAGAAATCCACATAAAAAAAGAAGAAAAACAAAATGAGAGAAAAAGAAACAATGAAGCCAGGGGGTAAAGACAACATCTGACAGAATATCTTACCAGAATGCGATATAAGATACCAGTCTTACAAAGGCAGTAATGCACAAAGATCACAGAAGGTCAGGAAGTAACAGAGGAAAGCTCCAAAATTGAGAGAATTTCAGAAAATTCATAAGTAACTTTCACAGGCTTAGATGCCACATATTTTTAGAAAATTCATAAGTAAATTTCACAGGCTTAGATGCCACACATTTTCAAAAAATTCATAAGTAATTTTCAGAGGCTTAAATGCCGAGATTTTCAGAAAATTCGTAAGTAATTTTCGTAGGCTTAGATGCCAATGCTTTCAGAAAATTCATAAGTAATTTTCAGAGGCTTAGATGCCAATGCTTTCATAAAATTCATAGATGCCAACATTTTCAGAAAATTCATAAGTAATTTTTAGAGGCTTCCACGCCAATCCTCTCTAGAGAAGGCTTCCATGCATCTTCAAAAAAATCGAGCTGTATCTTTTGCCAGTTTCCTAAATTGATTGTTTGCTTTACTGCTTTGTTGTCGCTTATTCATATTATTGCTAACATTGCTAAACTCCAACAAAGCGGGGGCAATTGTAGACACCTGATTTTTGGATATAGGTCATGGACGTGGCTCGAGACGCCCAATGATGATTACGGTTCATAAATTGAACCAGTCTTAACACCTATTTCTCCAATAGGAAAGTAGAAGGATCAAATTAAGTAAAATTGGACCACTGATGAATCAATCATATACTCACCCAATTGATCAGTTCATTCACTCATTTAACCTGCTATCCAGTTAAATGGTCGGTCCCACATTTTCCCACAAAATTCAAGTAATTTCGAAAGGTCGAATGAAGAACCGGTCGACTCTCTATGATGAACCGGGCGGTCATTAATGATGAACCGATCGGTCCTTCATGGAGAACCGATCGGTCGTCCATGCTGCAGATTTTTAAACCCTATTTTTGTTACTTTTTTACACATGTGGGGGCCAATTTGACCACTCTTGTGTTTGATTTAATGAATATTCCACCAATCAAGGATCCCACATCCCATTTGTAAAGATAAAACTTTATTTAGTGGAGGATGGGTAAAAATTAAAGATGTTTTGGTAATAATTATAAGTGGGGGAGGAAGAATCAAAAGGTTTTGGGGGGGGGGGGGGGGGGTGGGGGGGGGAGGCACCCAATAAAAAACCCCAATAAAAAAGTATAGGGGGAGGTTTTTGGGGGTATAAAATTTTTAAAAAAAAAAAAAATTTAAAAAACAAAAAAATAAAAAATATTTTTTTTTTTTTTTTTTTTTTTTTTTTTTTGTTTTTTTTTTTTTTTTTTTTTTTTTTTTTTTTTTTTTTTTTTTGGTGGTGTGGAGTCTTTTTTTTTGGGGGGGGGGGGGGGGGGGGGGGGGGTGGGGGGGG